>QGDG01000089.1:0-131152 GCA_003268315.1 Stemphylium lycopersici | reverse complement strand
TTGGTGGGGTGCGCCGCTCGCTTGCCTGCGCCGCTCGCTTGCCAACCATGTTATAAACTATAGCTGTTTCTTCCCGTTGCTCGATTTAGATCATGTTGCTATCGCCGGGGGTTTCCTTTTGCTCTTCTTTTAAACGCACATTACAAATGCATTACGAACAGTTTTGTACATATAATACCAAACGTATACGAATCTATGATTGTCTTTTCCGCACACATACACACACACAGCGTTTTGCCAATGTTCTGCGCCTTACCCCTGCGTCGTACACTTCTCGCGTAGAACGCGTCGCATCCAACATGCATCACCACCGCGTGCCGAACAAGCAAAAAGAAAGCCACAGCACAGCACGATGATGCAGGCAGCCCTGAGCCACAAACTCGGCGTTTCACGCACATGCCTCGCACTGGCCAGCTCACCTGCATCAGTTCCCCTCCAGCTCAGCTGTCAAACTCGCCACACAATAGAATCCTGCAAGGCCATGTACCTCGAAATGCGCCACATGGCAGAAACGCATGATGACTACCTACTCGCGACGCCTCGGCGGCCAGCGCGAAGACATTCTGCTGATGTCGGACACTCCGTATACCCACATGGACCCCCATCCATACATCGCTACATACATTAATACGAACGAGCCAGCTAACAAACCTTGTTTTTTTTCGCATCTAGGGAAAGATTATCATTTGTCTCACGTGGTATTGTCGTACACGACGAACACAACATGTTGCGCCCATTCCTCGCTTTCCTCACAAGCGTCTCTCATTCAGCAAGTGTAATACGAACCACAGGCTCAGCAGAACGCACACCCTGCTCGCCTCCGGAAAAAAAGGAAAGGTGGGAACACAAAGGTTGCGGCTCGTGCTTTTGGAAGCGGGTAGCGGTAGTAGTGTGGTAAGGAATAGTGTTTTTCCTTCGCCGACTCGTTCCCATGCTACAGTAGCTTAGCGCGCGGTACGGTGGTGCAGGGTCGTGGCGAAACAAAGCCCGCGTTGCTTCTGTCGCACAAGCCCCATGTGGGCTCTGTCACTAGAGATGTATGAAGCGCCTGTGTGGCCTAGTGTATTGTTGAAGCATTGATAATAGACCCGCGTGGAGGAGGAGGACGAGGACGAGGAGGAATACAACTTGTGGAGAGATCGCCGCAAGGGTACATACTTCCGCTTAAACTATGGATCTCCTCTCTGACGTCCGAAGCGCTGCGTGAAAATGTAAGTGTCATAGCCAGAATGTCGCCCGTTGAACACGGCCGTTTTGACAAATCTTTTTTTTTCCGAACTGCGAAGGGTACGGGGCCGTGCGATGCGGTACAGTATGGAGCAAGCGATGGATGTTTGTGGGAGGCATTGATCACGGACAAGGTACCTGGTCCAGTAGGGCGTTGCCGCGTGCCGTCTGACTGCTGATTTCCTACGGGACAGCTCTACCGCTTCCATTCCCCGTTCAAGATGGATTATGCGCATTGGAATTGCAGGGTGAAGCGACGTGCGTGTGGCGTCGATTGCGCAAAGATGACATGAGTTCATTCCCTGTTCACGGCGTAAGCGCAGTGAGTAAACACATCGTATTTGCCTGACAGCTTTAGGCCCTAAGCGGTGCCAACGAGACAAGCTGCAGACTATGGCAATGGACGCCTTGGCCTGTGGCGTGATTCAGGTCTTGCCGGTGCGTGGAGGTTTGCTCGCCTTCTGGTACATCTCGTCGACAAAGTGGGTTAGAAAGCTCGACACGAGGCAACTAGGGCCTAGGGACGCCGCGGAGACTATTCCCGTCTTCTCGCTACCAAAAAGCAAGCTCATGCACGTTCATGGATCGCGCGTCATCCCCTCACCCAACAGAAAAACATCGGCAAGCCGACTTTTATTCCCTATCGTCCGATGCAGCCTCGCCAATGTTTCCGGGTAGCTTGCAGCCCGCTTACCCGCGCTTGGGAATCGTCTTTACCCGAGTTGGTGACCACCAAGAGTGATAGAAACACAGACCCCGACATACAGCCGGCGTTAGTGAGTGCAATTCGACATGATGAGCCCACGATGCACTATTGCGTTGGGGCATGGAGAAGGCTGATGGAGAGCGTGGACCAATGGTGTTAGACTTCACAAGCTCTTCATGTGAATTCTTATTTTAGTCACGACCAGGTGAGCCAGGCTAAGCGAGCTAGGTGCGGATCGGAACGACTATGGACACGAGGGTTGGACGCTTGCCAAGACTGACGTATGAATGCTCCTGCTCGTCCTATTGGATTCGTGAACACGAAGCCAAGTCTTTGGATGGAGCCGCTGGTTGCTTTTCTTATCATTACGAGGTTGTACAATTCCGTACGATGGTGTTTTCCAGCTCGACATTCGGTGGCGCTCCCCCCCCCATTACTCTCATCATGCTTATGCCTTTGCACATGGGTTCTGTTCGCAGGCATTGGGCCGAGACTCAACATGTCTCGCCTTAGACACGAAAATCTCTCACCGGTTAGATTTTGCGGTGGAGACAATTGCCTAAAGGTCCTCAGGCACTCCGTAGTAGCGACTCAACAAAACCCGCATCTTAGGCTTGTGAGCTCAGGACCCTGTAGCCAGCAACCGAGATTTACTGTCGTACCGGGGAACATGGAGCGATCCTTCTAAAATTACGTAGCTCTGCCTGCTGCGGATCCCGCTGGTACTGTGGAGTAAGTACGGGGTTGTGAGATCTTTGACCTCAGCTGATCAAGATTCGATCGCGGGTGACAGGGTTTGAAGAGCGTGTGGAGAGTAGGTGTGTGGAGTGGGAGAATTCGGTCCGCGGTTAGGAGGGAATCTCATGTGAACAATTGCGCTTTGAAGCCGGACGAGTCTTATCTCGATAAGCTTTGATGGCCTCGAGCTCGATCAGTCGGCCACCAAGAGCTTGAATGGTTGCTATCAAGACAAGGTTTTACGCCGACTGTTCGGCGTCGCAAACCTTCATTGCGCTCTGCTCAAGGCAAACATCAGACGTGCCCCCCGTAGGAGAGCCCACATACCAATAACCTTGTGGAGGGCCTGAATATTGTTCATATCGGCAAATGTTATAATCATCAAGGCCACCATATGAGGCCTCCCTTTCGGCCCTCTCACACCAAGAGTGTCCCGTGCTTGATCTCGGAGATCTTGGCAGCAGCACCATTGTTCCTAGCCGCCTTTCCGGCCTTGGTAAATGTTGACGAGGAGAATTTCAATAACATAATCAACCTTTGGGAGAATTTGCCAAGAGATCTTGTAAGCACCGAAAGGTTGATTTGAGTCATTGCTGGGGTTCCAGAGGGCTGGCACCTTCGTACAAGTCCCAAATGGCAGTATCCTGATCTGTCCACAAGGTGGGTATGCAGGGTGAGCATGGAACACCCTGTATGTAGTGTCCTTGTAAGAACCCGAAGGTGATGCGCAATGTGCAAGGATTGGGTGACTAGGTTTTCCTGACAGTAGTAATCTCACACGGACCAAATGCGCTGGCGCACGGCCATGTCTGGTCAATATACGCATGTAGTTGTCTAGACCACAATTTCCAAGACACCAAAGAAATGAGCAAGGCTGAATGCAGCGTGACAGAGTGACAGGGTGACATCGTGACGTCGCTTGGTGTGCCAAGTATCTTCAATGGATGCGTAGGTGTCTTTTTGCAGGATGCAAGTTGTGACCAAGGGATCGGCTGATCATGAACCATGTTAAAGACCACTAAAGATAGACCATGAGCTGTTGTGGCCACTTGTTGCAAAATGCAGGGACAATACAGCTTTCGAGAACAGGATCAGGAGAGAGTATTGGATGATCGTGAAGATGGGGTAGTACATACAAGCCACGATTCGCTGGGCGGAAACGAGATGCGACAGCCCTGAGCTTTGTACTCGGAGTAAGGCTTCGCCTGGTGGCTGCGCTTTGGAGAAGGTGACTGATGGACCCTTTCCCCCTGAGGGTTGAATGTGTCACATAAGTCACATCAAGATGCATGAGGTCTTAGTTGTTATCTTCCGGCTCAACTTTCAATCTCCCAAGCCAGCGTTTGCCGGTCCGCAAACTGCATGACAGTCCAGGAATTCTTGCCCCCAAAAGCCTGCGCGCTCATGAAGAACCATTTTCCTTCCTCCTGCTCTTCATCTACGACACTATCCCCTTCCATGCTGATATCTCCCTCCTGTGTACCGTTCGTCGTCTTCTTGTTCTTGAACGCCTCTTTCCGTATCGCGAGGAAGATATTACGAACAAAAGATGGAGGCAAGAATCCTTTCCATTGTACAAGCACGAGATGGCCTGACCCGACGCCCCTGCCAAAATTTGGCACGTCGTATCGGGACAGATGGGGGTCAATAACGTCTCTTTTATTAATCCGCGGCGATTTCAGGCTCAACATCTGAACATACTCCAGCAAGTCAAGCGCGTTGTCCTCACCATAGAGGCCTGACAGATCGCTAGGCGAAAGACGCGGGACGAGTACGTCCGGCATGTTCCACTCCTGCGATGATATATCGTGCAGCCAGGGCGCATGTTGTGAAATAGGCTCCTTGCCTTCAGCGAGCGACTCAGCAGAGGAGGGATTGAAGTTGTAAAACAACCAAGTGAGCGACTGCGTAAGAACGTTCTTGCATGCCCACACCAGTCTTGAGAATCCACTCTTGCCATGCTTCATGGATTTTGCGCGTAAATCGTATTCAACAACCCACCGTCGCTTCTGGTGTTTCTTTCCGCCATCTTCGATCGGTGTTCCTTGGAGGCCGCATCGTTCGTAGGTGGGACGTGTGAGCTCCATACGCAAAATGCCCTCGTATAATTCGAATCGGTCGTCAACGAGGGCTCGGCCTTCACTAAGCATCATGATATTTCCCTGCTTAATGTAGCCTTCCAAAAATTCTCCCTCTAGGATTTCCCCAAGCTTCATGTGTACTCGGGCATACTGTGCTCTTGCAGGGCCGTCACCTCGCTTGAGCTCGTCCTTTACGAGCTCATAGATCTCCTCCGGTAAGACTAGATCTAGCCTATGACTGTACTTTTGCCTGTTGAATGTCGAGAACGGCTTCTTCTTTGTAGAGACATTTTGTGGGTCGATGTAGGAAGGCAGGACGCTGTGGGAAAAGTAGACTTTTGTGTCCGAGGTTGAGTCGGTGCGATGTATTTCAAGCATGTCGTCCGTTGTGAAGCTGATTCAGCACATGATAGATGCGGTCGTGGTGAGTGCCTCGCGAATGTGAATGACGTGGGGTAGTGTCGCGTCGATGTTGCGAAGAAAACGCGTGCCGCTTAGCTCGGCGCGCTAGCATGTGATTACTCCGCGATTAGCCCCCACTTTTCTCATTATAGCCATCTTTCACGATCAACGCATCTCATGTTTCTACACGTAGGAGAATTTCTAGTTCCTTCGATTGACCAGTCATATTTTCTTTTTTGGAAATGTTGATTTATTTCATCGTCAATCCAGCCCAATTTAGTATCTGCCATCCTCGACACCAAACTATCAAACAGGAACAGAAGAATGAAACGGAAATCAAGTCCCTAATTTTGGAGAGTGCAACTCCCGAATAGAGGCAAAAGTATGCAAGCCCAACCTTCTGACACATTCGGGTGAATCCGGAATGCAGTCGCCGACCAGGACGGGCAAGAATCACGAATCACTCTTCTGCCCCTAGTCACGATCGATGTGAGCGCATCGACGCCTTCCTTCGCGAGATCTGGCGTACAGTGATTCTCTGATTCGGTGACGACATATCGACCCCATGTTGATGGGTGAATCTCGTGATGGCACATATTGAGCATGCCCTACCGAATTGCTCAGGGTGGGCGTCATGGAATTTTCGCGTGTTGTAGAGTTGAAAAGCCAAAGCCTCTACATCAACGCGCAGGACCCACGGTGAATTTGGATTGCCTCGAATGCGATGAAAGGCCGCTATGGCGGTAGGCGAAAGGTGGTATTGTCTCTCTACTTCGTCGACTGTCTATGTCTGCTCTTAGCTCATGTTCCCTCTAAGAGCCGTGTGACAGAACGCCTACCATGGCCTGACGGTAGAAACAGTCTGCACAGTCGGTGACAAGACGTTTAACCCTCGAGAAGGGATAACAATCCAATACCACATTGCAATGAACGCACTTTCGTGGGGCATGTTGTAGCCACAACCGTCGGTACACGATATTACTCAGACCTGGGTAGACGCAGTTGGAGCCGTACTTGTCGAGGTGGGTGAAGGGAAGGTTGAACATGGTGCCATTGCGCTGCCGGACCAGATGCGCGCAATAGCCTTCGATCAGCTCATGGCACCGTCTCGAGGTGAGAGACAGAGCATGGAAAGGATGAGGAATGAGATGTAGGGAGAATATGTCGGCAGCCCAGCGATGTGTGTCTGCAGGCTGACTGAGGTCTTCGTGGTCCTTGACGCTGCGCTTCTGCTTTTCCGTGAAACCATGACCGCTCTGGGTCTCGGTGAGGCCCGGCAGGCGGCACCGAGGGTGGATGAGATGGAACAATATGCGATCGACTATCTCGACTGGAAGTGTGTCCAGCTTGGTATGGCAAGGCAGGTGCTGCTTGCTGCTGGAGTCATTTATGGTGCATGTCACGGAAGCCCCGCAGCACGAAGGGCTGGGCGAGGCTAGTCTTGAGGGTGGTCGCACAAGGGCTTCGTCATAGCCAACTAACAGCCTGCTATTGTTTGCCGGTAAAGTCGGGGCCAGCTCTGTGGTGGAAGCAGTGAATGAAGCCATGGAGTAGGCGATGGCAACAGGCAGGAAAGGAGAATAGTGGGCAGAAAAGCCTGGGGTGCCGTCTGAGCAGGCGAGAAACTTATAGCTGGCGACAGACGAAGAAGCGACATGTAGCAGAGCTGCAGCATGGGGGGTGCAGGGCACCAACGAGGATATGGAGATGGTGAAAGCTGCATGCTCTGCTCTTGGTCATGATTTGTCTCTTTTTCCGCCGTCTCGGGCGGCCGCGTGCACAAATGCAGCCCAAACAGGATGATCACGATGCTGCCTGCTGCATGCTGCTGTATCATGAGATTGGCGAAGGAGGCGACGACAAGTCTTCACGGCGGCCGACTGGGGAAGGCGGGCAGAGACGGAGACGGCAAACAGGATGCGGCCATCTCCGTGCGGCCGCGGTGGGCTAGCGCCGTCTCCCTCCAACTGGCCGTTGGACCGCCTGTCTCCTCGACTCTCTCGGGCAATATTGGCTGACAGCGAGCACGCACGGGAAACGACGCCATGGCTGCCCACGCCTCAGAGGGACCCGTTGCTGCTTACGAGTCCGCCCCGCTGCCCGCCGCGCCCGTCAAGGCGGAGCCGGCAGCGGGAGGCGCGACCAAGGCCAAGGACGAGGACGCGCCTGCGGCCGACCAGGACGAGGACGATGGCGGCGTGTGGGACTCGGCCTCGCTGTACGAGGAGATCTTGGACGAGGTGGAAGCCTTTGAGTACTCCAGCGACGGTGAGTCTGGGCCTGTATGCGCCTGGGGTCGCAGCCATTGACCATTGCATAGGCATCGACATGTGCACCGCCGACGAAGCACGCCGCCTGCGCCAGCGATTGCACGAGGTCGGCGCCAGCCAGTTTGTCATGGAGAACATCACCAGCGAGAAGATGACGGCGCGCAAGCTGTGCAGCGCCTTCGGCGTCAAGATACCCAAGTTTCTGGAAGACGCCCCGGACGAGAACTTCTACCAGCTGCTGGGCCTGGCCATCAACCGCGAGCTCAACAAGCGCCCGCGCCTCGACCGGTACAAGACCATCGACGACGCCGCCAAGCTGCTGCTGGAGCGCACCAACATCATGGTCATCACCGGCGCCGGCATCTCGACGAGCCTCGGCATCCCTGACTTCCGCTCCAAGAACACGGGCTTCTACTCGCGCCTGCTGCAGATGGGCTACGACGAGCCCGAGGAGGTCTTTGACATCCAGAACTTTGACGAGAACCCGCGCACCTTTTACGCCCTCGCCGGCGACATCATACCCGATCTCGAAAAGTGGACGCCGACGCACGAGTTCATCAGGCTGCTGCAAGACAAGAACAAGCTGCTCACCAACTACACCCAGAACATCGACAACGTCGAGGCCCATGCCGGCATACGCAAGGACAAGCTCATCCAGTGCCACGGCTCCTGGGCAACTGCGACGTGTCGCAAGTGCAAGTTCAAGGTGCCCGGCGAGGCCATCTTTGACGACGTGCGCGCGCAGAAGCCCGCCGAGTGTCAACGCTGCAAGGATGAGATTGCCGCCCAGCCCACCAAGAAGCGCAAGCGAGCCTCCAACGGCAATGGCAGCAGGAAGAAGCGATCAAGCGACGAAGACTCCGAGTCCGACGGTGCCTTTGACATTCCCCAGCCCGGCGTCATGAAGCCCGACATCACCTTTTTCGGCGAAGCCCTCCCCAACGACTTTTTCGATCGCCTCAAGGACGTGGACAAAGACAAGGTGGATTTGGTCATAGTCATGGGCACGAGCATGAAGGTCGCCCCCGTCTCCGAGATACCCAACTTCCTCCCCCGCGACGTACCGCAGATATACATCTCACGAGATCCCATCCACCACATCAACTTCGACATCAACCTCCTCGGCGATTGCGACGTCGTCGTCGCCGAGCTCGCCCGTCGTGCCGGTTGGCAACTCACCCACAAAATGATACCCGATGGCCAGTCGACCGAGGTGGCCATCACCGACGACGTAGATCACATTTCCACGGTCAAAGTACACGTCCCGGTCACGACTACAACAAACAATCATATCAATGAATCGGCATGAGCGTCAAGTTTGGCGTACAACCCTGTGTATTGACGGCGTTATGAATGGCATTACGAACGGTGTTTGTATAGGTATTCAATCTTCTAGACGTGGGTGGGCCAATGGTAAGCCCTGTAGTGGCTCGTGGTCCATGGCGGAATCTGGCATAGGGGCGTTGCGGTATGCATGCATCGGGCAGGCAAGATGCGGGCGGCATGAGAGATACCATAGTCCGGGAATATGCCCGGGGAGGCTAATACCTCAGTCTCCCATTTTTCCTTTTACCCTTTTCCCTTCCATTGCATAATAGACTTGTTTTCCTTTTCTTTTCCACGCCACTTTCTATGAATGAAAGTTTCCTTCCATCTGGCAATTTGAGCTGAATCTTTTACTTCGTGAGCAAGCCCCTTGTTGAACCATTTGAAAAGTAAAACAACTAGGTATCACTGGCCTATATCAGCGCTGCGCCCTCGACATTGTTGAAGTAAGAAAAGAACCATCCACAAGATCCTACTCGCCGTATGATTTTTTTTACAAGCCAACTCGGGCTGACAACTTACACCGGTAGGCCAGTGACGCCTACGCCGCAAGGAGCCATGAGCTAGAAGTGCGAGCATTCCCGGAGTTTTTCCCTTGGGCCCCGTACCGAGCTTCCCGCACGCAACCGATTTCCTTTCCTCCTGACTGGGCCAGCAGCGACGCCTCGTCCGACTAACGGATCCTCCGCCCCCGCGCTACAGCATCACAGCTAGGCGGCTACTATGATGTCCCAAGGTGCATTATTTGGATCCCCAGAACTACCCGGGTAGAAAGCAAATGGAAGGACAGCACGATTTATCAGAACACAACACAACGGTCAAAACATTTCAGACGACAAAGGTAAACACGGGAAGTGAATGGGAGTACAGAAGAATCAGCATTCATCAGTACAATAAGTACAAATGATGGATGGATGGGTGCAAATCTAAACCCTAGAAGACATATTGTTGCCGTTGTATGCCAGCAAGTTTACCGAGCCCAAGGTATCCGTCACAACATCTGGCGTAGCCAGCGCATACACCCTGGCCTTTACTTCCGCGGCAGTCGATGGTCCTTCAAGAGCACGGAGGTAAGAAACCAAACCAGCTACGTGAGGAGACGCCATGGAGGTACCGGTATGAATTGCGGTTCCTGAATCGCTTAGGTAGGATGCCGAAATGATGTTCGTTCCTGCAGCGAAGATGTCGACAGGGGGGCCGTAGTTTGAGCCTCCGCCACCACTGTGCCTCTCGTTGTCAATCTCAACGTTGCCGACGCAGATGGCTTCAGGGGAGCGGCATGGCGAGTAGTTGATCGCGGCATCGTTCTCGTTTCCTGCTGATACAGTGAGGAGTACGCCTTTCGCCCAAGCTGCAGTAATGGCGGCATCCCATGTTGTGGAACCGGTTGAGCCAATTGACATGTTGATGACAGCAGTGTTTTCTCGGCCTTTGGAGACGATGTCATTGACCGTCCAGTCCAATCCAGCAAAGACGTCTGATGCGCTTCCGGTGGAGCCGCCCATGACCTTTACACTTATGATGGTGGTCTTCTTGGCGACGCCGTACGTGACGCCTCCAACCGTTCCAGCTACATGCCTACTTTCTGTCAGGTGGCGAAAATGAATGCATGATGGAGCGTTACTTACGTTCCATGACCTTCAGTGTCTGTGTCCTCGGAGCCTTGCACGGCATTGAAACCCCAGATTGCTCGTCCCTCGAATTCATTATGCGTGATCCGAACGCCAGTATCTTGGTGAAGACGAGTTAGTGTCAAACCAGCATCAGCACGAGCTCCTTGACTTACCCATTACGTAGGAAAAGGTACCATCGCCCGCACTGTCGTCGTAGACATATGAAGTGGCTCCCGTTGTGCGGGAAGAGATACTGGCCAGACCCCACGGCGCATCCGTCTGAGTCACTAAGCCGCTGATCTTCATGATGAAATCTTGTTCGATAGTGAGGACCTTTAAAAGGTGTCAGCATTGTAACGCTGTTATGTTGGGCCGCGCAAACTTGATTACCTCGGGTAGAGCCTTCAATTCTTCGATGGTCGCTTCATCAAACGATCCAGAATAAGCCTTGAAGTCGCCAAAGCCGTACTCACGCTCCACTGGAGAGCCACTCGGACCAGCATCACCTCGACGAGCCAGGTTGCGAGCATGTATGCTACGCACCTTGTTGTGATGGGCAACGATCGAGGCAACGTCTGTGTCAGGCTTCAGTTGGACAATGTATTTGCCGGGAATCACCTCATTCGCCGGGGGCGCTGCGACTGGAGCAGCATAGGCAAGAAATGGAGCTGCGGTAGCAACCAGAGCGGTGATACGAGTGAAGAACTGCATCGTGGATGAAGGCAAAGGCGTAAATGGATTAAAGTCGACTTGCCCACAGATATTGGACCATACGCGCTTTTTGACTTGCACCAAAATCCATCGCATACACTATGGTAGTCACGCGAAACCACTAACCCAAGCATCTCTTGTCGTTTCTTGACTTCTGCCTCTTTGGGTCGTAGCCTCCGCAATGCAGTTCGTATCCGCGGCGAACAGTGGATTGGCTAGGATTATTTGATGGGCAGCCAAGACGGCAGATCAAGGGGTATTTTGGAAGTCGCATGTCGGAAGGAATACGTTCCTTGTTCACACGGCTAGCGATTCCCACTTTGAGCACATCCACCGGGCGCGATGAAACGCGGGAATCGGCGACTGTGGATTTGACAGATCATATCTCCAATTTATTCCACAGAATCGGGCCGTGCAGAGCCATTGCCAGTAAATTCCAAAGCAGAAAGGGCAGGTGAGAAGCGACTGCATCACTGCGCGAGCTTCAAACAACATGGTGGGAGATAGCGATCAGTCTCGGCATGTCGGCAGTAGAGAATTTTCAAGGATCCGAGATGCGGGTGGCAGATTGGGCTTTCGGGAATCGTAAATCCTTCCGAGGGTTTTCTCGGGTACATGTTTTTGAAAAAACATGTATTGTGTACGTCGCTGCCCGTGCAATTTTGGGATCGTGCAGCGGGGTACATTTATGTAATCATGGCGCTAGACGAAGAGACGATAGCATGGACAATTAGCTACATAGATACGAAACCCGCATCAAATTCAAATAGTCTATTCGCTATAAAATTATATTCCCAATTCAAGCCCTGCTCCCTGAAATCGTTATCTCATTCTTCAATCGCCAGTTAGACGAGCTGTTGCTGCCATGCGGCCACCACCCTCAACTACGCTGCAATACTGGTAGCCTGCATACTCGCAACGAGATCATTCTGGGTTGGAATAGAAGCCTTAACAGTAGCTTCGGAAAGGGTATCGTTCTTAATTATGTCCTCCATTTTGCTGCAGATAGCAGTCATCTTTGCCGGCTGGCTGGCGATGAACCTTGCAGCTTGCTCCGGGTCCTTAGGTACAGGGCCCAAGAACGAAAAGTCCAGACGAGCTTTGTCCAGCCAAGCAACCGTCTTTGGCTCCTGTATCCATCTGAGTCGATTCTGAAAGGTCGTACGTAGCAGAGGGGCGTAGTCCGAGGGCTTTGATGGGAATCCGAGAGGCCGACAGAGTTCGTTCTTGACTTCGTCCGTGTCGTAGTTAGCCTCGACATGGGCGATGAAAGCGGCGCTGAAGACTTGCTGAATCATCTTCACGCATTGCAGCTTCAACTCTTTGCCATTGAAGACGGGTACAGTCGGCCTCTTTGTTAGAGCAGCAGCACTGCAGTCAATGTACAGTGTATTGCGCACAGGTGTGTACGTGCCCTTTTCTAGCGTCACTTGTTCCGTATCAAGACGTACAACGCGTCCGAGGCGTATGATGTTTTCGATCTTCCTGACTTCGTCCATCTCCATGTTCGACACGATGGCGAATCTAAACATGGAGGGCGTTATCTTTTTGTCTACCCGCAACGCATGGCCGCTCGCTTCAAGCCGCTCGAACAAGTTTGCGGACGACGAGGCACCCATAGTAGCCTCAGCCTGTAACTTGCCTTGTTTAACAGGGTCTTTTGTCGTTTCAGCGGGTTGAAGGTTGCCGCGCTCCATAAACCACGAGTCTCGCGGCATAATCCAAGAGATAGTCTTAGGGTCAGTCCCTTGCCCGAGTAGCCATAGGCATGCGTCTACCGCGGTTTTTCCAGCTCCGACCACAGTATAGGCATCGTAAGATCGGGACATCGTTGCCAATCCGTTGGGGGTGATGAGTTCGACGTTATCCGCGACCTCGTATGCAGGTGGGCCCATTGCAGGAACTCTAACGTCCAAATATGTGGCGTCCACGATGCGCGTGTTAGGCCCAACCCTAATGACCTTCTTGCTAACGACAGATCGAAACTCCCCATCGCCCATATATTCGTGCTTGGGATAATAGGCAACCCGACCAGATGGGAGCAAAGTCTGGTTCATGATCTTGCCAAAGTAGGCAAGGATCTCGTCACCTGTCGCCAATTCAGAATAGCCTTTGTTCAAGCCAACCTGGTCGACTGTGCCTTCTCCAAGCTCACGCGAGTTGACGCCATAGCTTGTCGATGGTTGATGGAGGGTTACGTGAGGGTAGGCAATCGTCCAGTGGCCTCCAGGTCGAGAGTATCGATCAACAATGGCCATTGTAGCTTTCGACTCGGAAACCATGGTATCAGCGAACGCCATTCCCATGGCGCCCGCTCCGATAATAAGGTAGTCCGGAGAGATTGTTTCGGCCATTGTAAAAGGAGTTGGAATGATGAGGGAAACAGCGTGGAGTTGATTGAGTAGTGCTGTGACTTGCGACGATGAGGTGGTTGCTTAGATTGTGTTAACTTGCGATGATGGGTTGTTGACTTGGTGTCACTTCTAAGCAAGAGAAGTCCTCTTTATACATCTTCGTCAAGCGCTCGAAGGCGCATGCTAATTCTGCCTTTTGTATACATCTATGAGTCAAGGCTAAACAGCGCACGCTGCAGGCGCAGTCATCGGGCCGCAGCCGAGATCTACTACCCCTTGCGTGTGTTTTCTCGTACGAGTGTATAGGTACAAGTTCAGTCTTAGACAAATCTTGAATTTGAAAATGCTTCGATGTTGAACTTGGCCAATGTAACGGACGTAGCGGACAAAGTGGATGAGTAACTCGTTTATTCCCAGGCTCCCTAAAGCGGGGGATACGGTCACTATAGGGCCGACTTTCATCCGTGATTAGATGTGGTTGGAACATTCCGGAGTTACAATGCGTGCCGCCGAAGTATCCAAACTCCCTACGTACGTAACCATAATTGTGTTAATTAGCTAATGCACCGCGTTCTCGGCTTTCGCAGGCAAAGAAATACAGTGATTAGCTGGATCACAGGGCGGATAGAAAACTAGGAAATAAATTCATCGGGCCTCGACAAATGATGAAGGCGATGTTGGCGCGATGACGATGCCCAGGATGAAAGCTATGGTAAGGGGTAATTGCACCTTCGGAAGGAAAAGTTACCGACTCCGCGCATCGAACATCCAGTGTATCCTCGTGGACGCATTGTGGTGTGCAGTATATGGTACCGCGTTGGCGTATTGCCACCCTGGAGAAATCTGGGCCAATAGCAAAGCAAGGCTCCTAGAATAAAGCGGCCAACGATTATACACAAATGGCACGCCAAGCGTCCAAGTCCCATTCTAATTTTCTAGGCTATACGTCCATTACCATTTCTCATCATCCCTCACGACCGCTCACTTAATGCGCCTCCTTCAGACTTCCCAAAAAGCTCCTAATCTCCCTATTCACAGTCTGCCACGCATCGCGATAAACCCAATGGCCAGCCCCTGGTACAATAACGTGTCGCACACCCTTGGCGAAGAACCCTACCAATCCATCCCAGAGCTTTGGTGTGAAATACGGGTCCTCTTCGCCCCATAAAAGCAGGGTCGGAACTTGCTGCACCGGTCCCGCTGTCACATTGCGGCCGTACGGCGGAGCTGGATAAAACATCTTGTAGTAGTTCATCATGCCGTCAATGGAGCTTGCGTCAAGGTACGCCGCAATGTCTGCCTTGTGCTCCGGGTCCCGCAGATTCTGCACAAGGGACGAGACGTTCTTTGGCTGGCCCGGTTCGTATGCAAGGTAAGGTAGCGTGTAGCGCGCATATCGCTGTGCTTCCGGGTCAGAGTTGATGATGCGGTCGAAAGAATGCAAAAGTCCCGTGTTCGCCACTATCAATGCTTCAACGCGGTCGGGGAAGGCGAGAGCAAAGCTCTGCGTCGCGATGCCGCCAAAGTCGTGCCCAAAGAGTGTTACTTTGTCCGCTTTTTCGTGCGAGAGCACAGCGAACAGGTCCGAGACGAGGTTTTCTCCGGTATAGTCTTCTAGGCGAGTGGGAATGGAGGACGGCGGGAAGCCACGCAGTGTTGGTGCGATGATGGTGTAGAACTTTGCGAAGTAGGGGACTTGGAATTCTTCAAATGAAGTCTCGCGATCGGGGAACCCGTGTTGCATGACGAGGTAAGGTCCGGAACCATATTTGCGGTAGTGGATCGTTGTGCCGTTGTTGTTGATGAATATTGATTGTCCGTTTTCATGCCGCGCTGGAAGTGTTCCGGCGGAGACTGACGCATACGACCATGCTGATTTGAAGGTGTTAGCATACCTTCCAAACCTGCGATGCTCAGTATAAAAACATACCTAGTAGAGACAGTGAAGCCCAACGCATCGTTGAAGACCGGTGTATAAGCTTAAGCTTAAGCAAAAGAAACTGAAATCTGTGGCATATGCCCTGAAGCCTGGACGGAAGGCTCCTTCCTACTTATCCTTCGGCAGGAAATTACGAAACGGCCGGCCTTTTGCTGCTCTGCATTCAATCCCTCAGACGATGAGTAATTCAAGTTCCGATTGAGTACGTCGCATGTTCCCCGGGTCGGAGCCGGGGCCGTGCAACATACTAGAGATGTACGCGAAAAGGATAGGGCAAGAGTCTAGCGTAGAGATCGACAGCCCGAATAGCCTACGCGAGGCTAAATCAGTCTAGCAGCAGAGTGATATCTTACAAATCAACTCTGTTCCATGAGTATTTTGCCGACATATCACCGTTAACTGCTCTGTACCACCGCGCACAATACAACATATGTGTCACAATGTCGATTTTTCCCCACATAAAGCCATATGAATTATAAGTACTATGCTAGTTAATGCGCAATTATGAGTTCAAGTGTTCGTTGACAGGCTTGTTCACACTATCTAGTAAAGAACCAAACCCTTGATTCCCCTGCACCTGGCGGTTTCTTGGACCATTTGGCTGATTCACTTGAGCATCATACCACGTTTGAAGCATCTCTACCACTCCCTATGAGAGAAGACTCCTAGACATGGCTAGTAAACCGCCATGTCCTTCTTCTCTGGCCGTCGACACGAGCTCTTAACCTTGTTCTTTCCCGCCCGCTTGCCGATTAAGGAGAGCCTTAGCTAATAGTAAGATATGGCAAGCAGCTACAATAGCCTGTGAGTCTAAATAAATCTAGAAGCTAGATGTCAGGACGCAGCCCTGCACCACTACGCCATGCAGCCAAAAAGGTACGTACGATCAGTGAACTACTGGTTGTAGTACAAGATAGTATATATCGTCATCTGGTGCGCCCGCCTGACACTAGAGTCTTTAGATAGTGGCAGCTGTCAGGCCAACTAAGGCGGTAAGGTATTTTAGTAATAAAATCTATTTGACTAAAAGATCACTAGGTAAGGGCTAGTAGTTATTCAAGGGTTAGCTACAGTAGATATTGTCTAATAGCTCTCTGTTAAATATAATTACTATATACTAAGCCTTACTGTTGGCTACTACCTTTTAAGTGCTTCTAAAGCTAGACTCTTATATCAACCTACTTTCTGGCTCTCTTCTCCTTGACGTTTTATATCAAAGATGTATTGCGCCGGTGCACAGGGTGGCGCGCGACCCTGGTGCTTGATCACGTGCGGGGTGCTTACGTGGTGGCTTAGGCCGAGGACATAATGAGGGCTACATCGGATTTGAGCGGGAGGGAGGAAAAAACCCATCACGACCTTTATGAAGAGGGAGGGAGACTTCGATATTTTACTTCCATACTGAGAATAATTTGACTATCTACTTCCTACTATTACTGCATCCTCATTCCACCTTATACGAACACCACTATAGAAAATAGTTGTATTGAATGATTGCTGAAACTATGTGGGCGCGTTGCGCCGCCTATTACCCAAAGATCTTGGGTGGCTGGGAGGTGGCTGGGAGCTATCTCCAACAACCACTACTACGTAGTGCCGCCTTTTAATACTCAAGTAGACATGCAATCCTAAGGACAAAGTATACCCGTACAATAGTCGGTAAATACACGCTAGAAGTATAGCTTTAGGGTAGCTTAGCTCCTATTACATAGTTGGGTTAAGTTAATAGTGCTTAACCGATGTTCGTAGTTCTACGGGGTAGAATTTTCTGCTCGCAGATAGGGAGGTTATGCTATACATCAAGCGTTTTTGCAATCCCTAATTTATTCTCCCACGCTGCTACCTCCTCTATTGACCTAAGCCCTGCCTCTGGCATTGGCACTGCCTCCTCGCCCTCTGGCTTCCTCATAGAGTCCAAACGCACTGTGTCTTCGAAGCTAATCTGGTGCTTTTCTTGCCACGCGATTATATCATCCCACCGGCGACATTGGCGATGTATGGTGAAGTCTGGGATGGGCCACAGCTGTTTTTCTTGCCAATGGAGACGGTACAGATTTAAGGAACCACTGCACATAAGCTCTTGACGGAGGATATCAAGGCAGTGTTTCTGGTGGACCCACCATTCTGGGTTTACTTCTGCTTTTCTGTACAAGTGTTTGGGTGAGTGAATGCTGTGGAGCGGCTAGGATATGCGGGTGGGTTTGTACATGTCGTTACATAACAAAACCCCCAGTCTTTATACGATAGGACTTACAGGTAGTACTTGGAAAATGATCCACGCCGCAATGCGTCAACGCAATGTAGGAGATGGAAGATATCCATTTGAGCGACAAAAGTCTTCCCCAAAGGGTCGTCGGGCCACCTCACTGCACCCATTTTCCAGTTATGTAAGAAATGAAATGCGTCAATACTAATGCAAGCAACTTTGTCGCTTAATTTGACCTTGAACTGATTCTCTTTTTAGGGCGCATTGGGGCGATGCGCAACTTTCGTGGCGTACGCTTTGTATTGGTTTTGTATTTTGCTTTGAGAGGCTATGCTCCGTCGCCTAGTGCAGCTTTGCTTTACCGCTAGCTGGATGGGATACGGCTAGCTGTGTGTCTAGACTGGTCTGTCACAGGGTCCAAGCCGCCAATTAAGCGAGTAGGCTCTGAATTAGACCTAGTTATTATGCGTATGTTGGAATCTCCACATATCTTACCTGGCGCTAGCCTGAAATCTGTCGTTTGAAGTAGTAATGCGGGGCTGAGCAAAGCCGGACAGCTCTGGAGGAGATGCGCCTCATGCTATTGGCACGTTATGTTGCCGGTTCTACTCAGCTGATCAACCGATTAGCCTTACAAAGCACCATGCAATACGTAGTTCCACCACCCTTGTTATCATTATCATTATCACCCCACCTCTATCATCCACAAACACTGAGCAATGTATCAAGACTCCCTGGTAAGCTCCCAACGCATCTGTATCACCGGCAGTACTCCTTCCACTCTAGAACCAAGCTGACGGCAAGCTTCAGCCCCTCCACGACCTAGAGATCAAGGCTACCTCGTCCTACGAACGCGTGAAAAAGCTTCAGCACAACTTGGGTGGGCAAGCCACGAAGATAGAGGTTGTGAGGAAATTGGCGCCAAACATACTCTCGAGGGTTTTCAGAACAAACCTGTCGGAAGAGCAACTAGTTCGCAAAAGCTATAGTTGTCACAGCGAAAGCGGCCGCTTCGCCAGTAGTCGGAAATACTTGCTGTCGGAATATGAGATCCTGAGCAAATTACAACACCCAAATATAATCCGATACGTCGACTTCGAGTACAAGCCACGAAAGGATAGATGGAACGCATCTATCTACACTGAGTACTGCCCAGGCGGGGATCTCACTCAATACACTACGAGGAACGAAGTTAGGGGAGATACAATCACCGAAGAGCAATTCTGGTCAATTTTCCACCAGCTCGCGTCTGCCTTGCTCTATTGTCATTGCGGGCTCAAAATAGACGGCAAGGATGTAGCTGAAGGTGCCTGGCAAAAGCCCATTCTGCATCGCGATATCAAACCTGCAAACAGTATGTTGAGAATGAAGATTTGTTCACGTTCCACGTCCGAGCTGATGGATTTCACAGTCGTTGTTTCCTCCAAACAACTCGGTCAGATCAAGGTGAAAATCCTCGACTTTGGATTCGCGAAACATCAGGCCTCATTCTTGGGGTCTCAAGTTGGGACCCCTGGGTTCATGTCACCAGTTCGTTACATTTTTCTTCAAGTCGTAATTGGTCTGATACCTGGTAGGAGATCTATGAAGGCGGGGAGAGAAATTGGTCTCCAAAATCAGACATCTTCTCCCTCGGAAGTCAGTCCCCTCATCCTCTGTCCTGGGATAGTTCATTAACCCAATCTTGACCGCCAGAGACTATGAAGGCACTCGAATGTCCTTCACTTGGAGAATATGGAAAGAATCTCTTGGAGCGTTGCCTGAAAACGTCCCCACAAGAGCGAATCAGCACCCCAGAGCTCTTTCGGATCACTCGTAGAGACGCGCCGGGAAACACCGACATTCCGCTCGTACTGTTAGCAATGGAAAATGGACTATGGAATGCGGTTACTTGCCTAATCAAGAATGGAGCAGCCGTCGATGTGAAATTATCTGATGGCGTCACACTTCTGCATCTGGCCGCAGGCGGAGGACATGGAGCTACAGTGAACTTGTTGTTAGGTATGGACCTTGACCCAAATTGCACCGATAATGCTGGACGAACTCCGTTGTTGTGTGCGGTCGAAAATCGTGAGGAGGAAGCAGCTCGCATACTACTCCGAGGCGGTGCAGATCCAAACCATCCAAAGATTGGCAAACTAAACCCTGTCTCGAAGGCTGTGGAAAAGAATGCTTACGCGATACTGGAGTTGCTCCTGTCCAACAATGCCGATTTGAATGGTTTCGAAGACGGGGGGAAACAATTCTTACTCTCTACTATAAGATACGGCCACTTTTCACTTCTGGGCTCTCTGTTACGCAGAGGGTTGGCGTTCGACTTTGCTGATTTTCTCGATTTTTTCAAAGGGACAGGACAGCAGCGTTCTATACGCCATTTCCTGGGAATTATGCGTCAGCATAATGATATGTCGTGGATTCCCGGCTACCGCACGCAGTGCGTACAGCTGCAGAGCAAAGATGAGGCCATCATCACTGTTGGTAGGTAATCCAACTTTCTAGGTCAAAATTACTGTCACTGACTGCTATTTTCGGATAGATAGATCCGTTGCCGAGTGTTCAAGACTGATTAGGTACATGTTGACTGATTGGGAGATTGACACTCCAAGTGACCCTATACCGCTCTTCGAAGTGGGTGCATTTCTCCTTCATTTTAGTTTATATCTGACATGTGGCTAGGTGGAACAAAGGGCACTTGAGAAAGTCCTCGAATGGTGCTACTTCCATTGCTGGGATGATATTGAGGCTCTGAAACAGTGGAAGATTTCGCTTGAAGTCGAGGAGTGGGATTATAAATATGCGCAAATGGAACAGGGGTTACTCTTCGAAGTTCTGTTGGTGAGTTCTCTTGCTGCTGCGAAAGATCATGTGTCTAACTAGTACTTAGGCTGCAAACTACCTGGAAATCACAGCGCTCATGGATTGCTTAAGCAAAGCCGTTGCGAATATGTTGAGAGGCAAAAGCCCGGCCGAAATGAGAAAACTTTTGAACATTCAGAACGACTTTAGTCCCGAAGAAGAGGAGCAGATACGAAGAGAGTCCGAATGGGCTCAAGATCGCTAGCGATGTTCCCCATTGTAATGGTAGTTCCTTTGAGACTACGCATTTGTTCAGCATGAGAGAAAAACAGGTTCACTTTGTCATCTGCTATCCTTTTTCCCCAACTAAGATATATCTGCGCCATGACTATTGTGCTGCATGCCATAGCCCATGCCAGAGGCTAGCATGATCTGGGAAACTACCGTAACAGTGTTGGTGATTGTTAGCTTTCAGCTTTTATCGAAACGAGAGTAGAGGCAAAAATTAAAAAAGTCTGCTAAGTGGGAAAATTATAAGATCGCGTACAATCTGTAATAAACAATTGTTGTATCCTAGTACGAAATATCACGGCACCTGTGTTATTTTGCCCCTTCTTCAAATATTTGAGTGCCAACGGTGATGCCTCGCGTTGTCGAAAGGGGCGGTGTCCATTCTACTTAATTTTCCAGCCACAAAACATCCCAGAGTCGTTCTAAGACATTTTTGGCTAGTCTCATGACGTAGTGGTGTTGATGGCAATGCACCAAGAGGGCTCGGGGCTCAGCCGCAATAAGCCACAATGCCCGCTATAAATTAAGGCGCTCAGCCTCGGTCACTCACATAGACCATGAAATGGAAGCCGTTCTTGCACTCGTAGGGCTGGGTCTCGCCGCTCCTGGCGTAATTGATTGTGTCGTCCGAGCAGGGCGCGAGATCGAAACCCGCATTTCCAGTACCCGCCATCTCCCAGACCATATCCGCAAGTATCGAACGTTTGGGACGGAGCTCTCTCGAGGTGTGCTCTTCACGCAATTGGAATTGGTAGCGTCTGCAATCAATCAGAGGACGATTGGGGGAGACCTTAAAGATCAGCTTGAAGCATGTTTCCAGAAGATCGTCGAGTGTCTCATTGCTGCAGAGAAAGAGCTGAAGAAAGTAGAGACTAACGAATTCAAGGGAATCTTGAAGATTCTCTTTGGTATGCAACTTGGTTTTGAAAGCAAGATTCGGGAACTCGAACAGCAGCGCGACATCTTCACCTCTTTGGCCAACCTTATCCACCAACACCAGACCGCTCCGCCGGTCTCTCTCCTGGGAAATCGAGTCAAACTTCGCCATGAGTCTGCACGCAGTAGACCAGGATCTATACTTCCGACATCGGACATTCGTGTCGCTAAATGTGAGATGGGAAAATGTGTTGTAAAAAGCGTCGTCGTCGAGTCCCGCCCTTTCAATTCACATTCCAAACCCCAGCTTGAAGAAGACATTCAAGTGCTCGTCCAAAAACTCCGCCAGACATCCTCTTCAACGAGTATCATGAATTGTCTCGGCTACCGCCAAAACCCTTTCCACGACACCTTCGAGATCCTCTTTGAGCTGCCCACCGATCCCACCCAGCGCTCGTTAGCCAACATGCTGGCCTCCGACCTCAAACCCACACTGAACCACCGCGTAGCCCTCTGCAAGCTCCTCGCCAATGCCGTCTCCGAGGTTCACAGTATTGACCTCGTGCATAAGAGCATTCGCCCACGTAACATACTGGTAGTAGGAACCTACCATGTCGAGCGCAGCGCCCAAACCTTGTTCCTCACGGACTGGACCCTCGTCCGCGAAGTCGGTGAAGCCAGTGTCTGGCAAGGCGAGGATGAGTGGCAGCGCGCTATCTACCAGCATATGACGCGGCAGGGTTTGCACGCTGAGCGTAAATACACAATCAATCACGACATCTATAGTCTGGGAGTTTGCATGCTCGAAGTGCTTCTCTGGCGGCCGTTTATCGTCGACCCAGCTTTCGCAATGGGCTCCGCATCGCCAAACCCGCCTAGGGAACTCAGCGAGTTTTTTCAACAGCGGGCGGTAGCGCTGGGGCCGAGTGTGGGGGTCCCAGAACGCTATCTAAAGGATACGCAGAATATAATGCGAAGTGCGGTCGTGGTCAAAGCTGTGTTGGTGGATTTGTGTAGGACAGAATTGCCGCCGGATGTGGGAAGTAAGTTGACGGAGGTGGTGATGAGGTGTTTGAAGTGTTTAGATGAGGATGATGGGTTACCGGTGGGGGAGTCCGAGCAGGAACGGCTGGAGGATGGGTTGAGGTTTGTGAGGGACGTTATGGTTGGGTTGGGGAGCGTGTCGGTTTAGAATGTGGGGGGGTTGGGGGGTTGGGTGAGTATGTTGTTCTTCCGAGTCTTCTGCTCCTGTCAATCGCATCCATTTAATATAGGAATTGAGAGATTAACATCTGATTCTAGTAGAGAGGAACGCAGGTAACCAAGGAGTGACAGTCTTCGTGAAGCTTCTCTGAAGAGCAAGAAGTGCGAACTACGAAGGACCATGATTGATCTTACACCAAGATAGCACGGTAATTTTACAGCCGTATACACCGCAGCGACGCAAGACGCGAAGATACGGGATGTTCCCGAAGGACTTGTGAGTGTTACGAGGGAGGCGAATAACCCGCGCGAAAGAGCGTTCCTCACCGGTGCTCGAACAATCCTGTGGAGCCTGCTGGGTCGGTGTTTTTAAGGCAGCCTCGCCCTCCTTGAGGTAAAACAGTGAGCTTGTCCTGCCGCACTTCCGATGCGCCCCCCCCCCCCCCCCCCCCCCCCCCCCCCCCCCCCGCGACCCACCTTGAGGTAGAACAGTTCCTCCCGCATGTGCTCCACCCTCGATTGCCCGCAGGCAGGACGAGCTCAAACCTGGCACATTGGACGGGTCTAGGTAGGTCGCAGAGTTGCGCGGGGTATGCTGGCGTGTAGCTGAGCGTTCTGGCTGTTGACTGGAGCTTGAGGGCGGGCGCCTTGGGGTTAAGGGCGCGGACGTCTCGGGCTCTTGCGAGGGCAGATGCCTGTTTGGGGGCGCCTTGGCGGTTTGCATTCTTTCGCTGACCACCAATGTCAATGCACTTGGCTACTACAGGCTGCCACAACCTCAGCCGCCCTCTCCTATTGATCGTGATATAAATACCACCGCATCTCATTGACGGATCGCACTTGCCTGCGCTTCTAATACGGTACTGTTTCTTGGCTGAGACCACCTGGCAGCCACGGCGCTAGATTTTGTTGCTTAAACTACACCTTGGGGGTCTTTGTGCTCGAAACCGATACCCGATTCCTGGAAACATACAAGTTGCGTGCCGCAAGTGCCGCAAGTGCCGTGGTGTGCGAGCGATCGTACTATGCCCAGCGGATTTTGCCACGGCTGTGCAGGCGCAACTGACTCAATAGCCACACGTTGAGTCCGCCTCATGGTGATGCCAGTTCTTGCCCTCGCTAGAATATACCTCTATGGGCTGTAGCAGAGATGCCAAGTACTATGTACCCTGTGCGGAGGACGAAGTCGATCAGTCGACACCGGGGCGACAGCGTCGACAGCAAATCAGAATGCGCGCAAGCGTGGAGCGAGAGCTGACCTACGCCAACTTTATGTACAGCTGAAAGCTCTTGGCTTTGAGTAGACTATGGGATTGACAATTCAAATAGTTATGCATGGCCAGTGGCTGCTTCTCAAATTCGAATTCTAAAGGTAATACGAATGCTACCTACCAAGTGTCTCTTTGCGGAAGCCTCATTAAGACCAGCGCTAGAAGCCAGCATATATCCCGGAAATGTCTGCGACGAGGACAAGCGTGACAAGGACAACGCGGACGACAAGGACCACTCCCCTGCCCAGGTACCTTAGCACACCGCAGGGTGCGCTCACGAGCGTCTTCACGCCTCCCGTGTCGTGCGACAGCTTCATCGATACGAAAAGCTGGCTGGCCGCTTCCTCGCTGCGCGATTGTTACCCGCTTTTCTCGCTCGGTGCGGGATGGGTTGGGCAGGCCTATTATTCTCCCGGCATCTGCCCGGCTGGCTAGTCAATCTGCCAGCGATCAAGGACCGCCCGTATCGGTGGGCGAGACGGCAGTCATATGTTGCCCAGAGTGAGCCCGTTCGACGGTGTTGAAAGACCACATCTAACGACTTGTTACAGCTCGTTCTCATGCGTCGGTGATAGCGACTATTGCGTATCCAGAGGGCCATCGACCTCCGAGACTGCACTCTCGGTCCAAATCAGATGGCAAAGCTCGGACTTATCAGTACTGCAGACGCCGCCGCTGCAGATGGGGTTGCCGACAAGCTCTCGTCACATGGGCGTGGATCCTGCGAGCTCTCTGACATTTCCATACACCTTTCCTTCCGATTGTTCAACCCGCACGGATACCCTCCAACTATCCTACTCGAAATCATGTGCTCCTTTGACCGGAGACTACTATTCACCGGCGATTTGTCCTTCTGGGTGGACCGCTGCGTGGACTCGCAAGTCAAAGGACGCTGGCCCCTCGATTGAAACCGATGAGACGGCGATGCAGTGCTGCCCAAGCTAGGATGAGTGTTTGAGTCTGTGTCGAAATGTTCCTAACATCTTGTGTAGGGGAATGACAACCATGCCAGCCGTCTGTGCCTCTTACTGCGTGTCGGCGACTGTGACCACTACGTCCAATACAGCCTCTTTTGTCATCCTCCGAGAGAGCAAGCCCATTCAAATCCGATGGGCCTCTTCGGATCTGACTGTTCTTGAGACTCATCCACTCACCCCTGGATTACTTCTGCCAAGGCCAACTGTCACAATCACTGCCATTCCAGCCCCGAACAATGTATACACTGCTGGAATGGGCTTGGCCGGTCTTCCCCTTTTGCTTGCGCTGCTCGTAGCTTTAATTGGCGGGCTTCTCTTGTGTCTGAAACATAGAACCCAACGAAGGACTAGTCGGACATCGAAGCTTTAGTCAAAAGCAGGTTTAAAACCTAGAATCCTATCTGGCGGGACCCTACTCGTTCTAATTGGGTTCATGGTCTCTGCGATGATCTGGATCGAGCTGTCATCCGGCTTTCTACCGCGGGCCGACGACGCTTCGGAATTCACGAACTCGACTCTGAGTAAGATTAGCACATTGGAACCCGGCACTCAGTTCATTGCTCCAGCAGAAGCCGACGCCCGGCCCCCTTTAGTCAACGAGGATCAATTACCTTTGGGCGTTACAACTTACACAGAATGGGACATGACGTGCACCTTTCCCGAAAAACCAACAGAATATCAGAGATCGACGGATTCCAGGACGTCTTCCACTTCTTCGTCACCTTGTAAAGCCTCTGGACTAGCCGTCGCATTTCCAACATGCAAACCTCCTGTTTCAGGTGCCCCTGGAGCAGAAAAGTGGCTTGGAGCAAAGCAGACTGGAAGGGACGC
Source organism: Stemphylium lycopersici (assembly GCA_003268315.1). Classification (NCBI taxonomy): domain Eukaryota; kingdom Fungi; phylum Ascomycota; class Dothideomycetes; order Pleosporales; family Pleosporaceae; genus Stemphylium; species Stemphylium lycopersici. The sequence continues at coordinate 105,334 of QGDG01000089.1, read as the reverse complement.
TCATCCAAACGTCATCAGCAAGGGTTCAGTCAATGGTGCCTTTTTCATCGCGAACATGCTGCCAACTTTGATTGCGTCGCTTTTCAGCTTACCATGGAAGCTGATGCAGCTGCACGCTTTGTCATTGGAGCCTTTCCACCAGCTTTCCAAGCCCGCTGGTACCAGCCTGTCCGCCAGCGTATTTGGCAAATACTCGGGCTTCAGTGTAATTAAAGCCCCGATTCCGTTCCTTACAACATGCCTAGTCCTGTTGTCCTCCTGTGTCACGGTGCTCTCTTCCATCGGCTGGAGTCTTGGATTAGCTGGAGTAAACGGTGTCTGCGAAGGGAAGGACAATGCAGGATGTGCCCCTTACATTCAGGTGTCCAGAGAGGTTGTCCATGCAATCACAGCTACTCTCGCGCTCATGATTGTCCTCGCTGTTGCGCTCGCCATATGGTCTCGGTTCTGGTCAATCAGGGTTCTTGCCGATCCGCGAAGTATTGTCGGCGTTGCATCCCTGTTCCAATCGAGGGGCCTGCGTAGCGTCTTCGGGCTCTTGGACCCAAAAAGCACATTCGAGGAGATGAAAACAAGAGCCGGCAGAACAGAGGTTCGGTTGAATACGGATTCCGTCATCCCCGCTGTGGCAGAGTATGGAATCATCCTTGCAGAGCAATCTCAGATTCTACAGCCCAAAATAGAGTTGACGTCTAATACAGTAGCATTGACATCCCAGGGTCATAAACATTTCCAGCAGGAACGTATGTCTGTCGGACGGATAGGATATCTGCTGGGGCTCCTTGGTTTATTTTTGTTCAGCCTTACTGCACTCATCGTCTATTACGTCATGGTGACTGACCGCGAGGACAGATTCGAGGACTTCATGAGCGGGCAAACTTTTGGACCTCACGCTATGTTCGCTGCGTGCGGCATAATCATCAATTACGGCTGGGTTGAAACTTTCACTCGTAAGTCAGACAATATTTTTACTTACACCCACTTACTTTCTCAATCCTAACTAACAGAAAACAGTACTGCTTCCCCTCGCTCCCTACTACGCCCTGTCGAGCGACTCAGACACTACCCCAAACGCCGACACCACCATCCTCCCCCCATACTCTAGTGACCCATTTTCTTCTCTAGTACGGAGCATCCGCTCTTGCAACATTCCCATCGCCTCAGTCGCCCTCCCAGCCATCCTCAGCGAATTCCTCCCCCTACTCCTCGCCAACGTGCCCTTCGACCGCACCACGACCGGCGACGCGCACAAAGTCTCGAGCTGGCTCGCTGTCGCTGTGATGACGCCTATGATCATCACGGCACTCGCCCTCTTGGTCTTCTTGGTCAAGAAGCGGCCGAGACATCGCGTTAACGTCGAGCTACTGAGGAAGGCACCACTGGCGGCCACGTTGCTTCTATTGCATCGCTCGGAGGAGCTGCTGCGGCTGGCCGCGGAGGTTGAGAACTGTGGCTCCGGGGAGCGGGATGAGGAGATTCGTGCGAGGGGTTTGAGATATGGGATTGTGTCGAGGGGGAAGAGCGGAGGTCCCAACGGCTATTACTCGAGTGTGTGCGTGCGTGGAAGAGACGCGCTTGAAGGTGCTGGGCTTGGAGGGTCTTGACACCGTCACTAGCACTGTCAATTCAACGTCGGCATACTCTAATAAATGCTGATGGCAGGTGTCGGGGGGAACTAATTATGCAGATAAAGGAGACTTTCAAAAAGAAACCTAGCCTAGGGCTTAATGGTTAGGCACGCTAACTAGCACAAATCCCTAGTTTGCATTTTGATTCGTTCGAATCGTACCTCGACACTATGACTGAGCGGGAATTGTATTATACGCCTGCAGCGTTTGGACCGAGAACAGTAAAACTCAGCTACCAGGCTTTTTTTAGCGTCTTGTTAGAGCTACAAGCAAAGAAAACGCGCGCCAGCTGGGCATTGACGCGCTTTAAGTTGATGAAGTTAAGGGGCGTTCAGAACAGCAGTATTCAAAGAGCAGTCATGAAGGTCGGCGGCAAATGAGGTGATGTGTGTGTGTGTGTGTGTGTGTGTGTGCGGTAATGTCGTGTTCTTAATGCATAAGGAAAATAAAGAGCATAGCAGTCTATCCAATCAGCTAAGAGCCGAGACAGATTCACAATGTGGAACCGCAGTAAAAAGTGTTGAAATGTTAATTTGGTTCTGAAATAGCTATATAGCCGCGAAAGATCCACGGGTTTTAAACTAAGCAGTCTGCTATAAGGTTAGCTTTCAATAAAATAAATCCACGACCAAGATGATTGAGCTCAGCACAGCCTCGCTCGCGATTACTTACCAACTATCGATGACGCCTGGTATGCAGATTGTGATATGCTCACGTACCAACCCCTCCATGTTCGCAATGACAAATTGAAGTGTTAGAGAGGTAAAATAAGCGCGGGGAATTATAAAAAGAGACGACAATATCCAGGTGGATAGTGTGCTAAGAATCGCTGGAGAAATACACATCACCTTTATACCTACCTACCAAATTGCCTCCTTGCGTAGGTAGATCATGAGTCATCGTCGAGATTGATACTTCTGGATTGGCTTTTACCTTAGATTCTTCGGGCTTAATGTTGCCGCCGAGGGGTCTCGTGATAGCTCGAACAAAGCTTACAAGTGCACGTCCTTTGCATTTTGGGGATAGCTAAAGTGATTTCGCTGTTGGTAGTATCGTCTTCGGCGTGCTGCAACAAGGATGACGATGACGATGACGAATGAATGGATAAGCTATGCAGTAAGCCTTAGGCAAGTAGGCGTGCCATAAAGGATAGCTTTGCGAAGGAGGGTAAGCACTGCTACGAATTAAAGATTTTTTTTAGATCCCACCTAGGTTAAGTGTGGCCTGCAGCGCGTCTTTGATTAGATGATTGCGCTTAATACTACAGTGGCTCAACAAGCGGTGCGTCACTAGTCTAAGCGCTCAAAACCGAAACTTCTGAAGATGCACTGTTTAGACTCAAGAGTTGCTTCTGGGCTTGAGGGGAAGTCGTCTAGAATGCATGGTATAGAAAAGAGCAAGCTTAGTAGAAAGGCAGCTAGAATAAATGCCACGCCAATTCCTTGAATGTCATACCCACTTGTTGATCTTGTCCTTTTCTAGGAGTCCTTCTAGTGGCAATAATTAGTTTGTAATTGCTTGTATATACAGAACAAGTAACAGGAGTCTCTTTTGAACACCACAGACTTATTGAAACTGCTAACTGATAGACTTGTGTATTATAGCTGATACTCTCCTGGGCTAGTATATATACCACAGAGACTAGAACGAAGTAGATCGATGTTGTATCAGAAGTCGCCAGCTTGGTCGAGTGCTGCAAGTGCTACGTGCAGTTAGGTCGAAATAATCTTTGTGCTTGATAGGAGATCTAGTGCAGTCCTCAAAAACGCTATTTTGCATTCTTGCCGCCGAGGCTCTTGTGCCATTGATCCCAACTTGAAGGAAGCACTCCACACCTTGTCAAATGTTCCAAGTTGAAACTTGAAAATCTCAGAAGCAGTGAGGGCGACTACAGGAGAGAGATGCATGGTGATTTCATCACAACCCTTCTGAAAGGCCTTTGTATAAGCAGCCATTTCGGTGGTGTTTGTAGGTCAAGAAGGAAGAGGCGCTGAGAATAAAGCAACGTGTCTGTAGAATGAAGCCAGTTTTAGGTACCGTGTACTAACATGGGCTATCACTATCCACTTACGGGGCAGCACACCAACTAAAAGGCTAAAGTCAGGAACGCTGCCTAGTATCCAATAGCGCCCACTACTAAAGCGCCAGGATTGCGAGCCGAGTAGTGAAGAGGCACAACTTAACGTGGTCCCCATTTTCCAAGATACCAGTTCTCAGTAAAATCGATAGCAACACGGCTACTACAAACGGAAAACTTAAGTGCTTTTTTGGCGATAGAACAAGAGACAACAAGGCTTCCCGTCCCCTCAGCCTTATTCAAGCAAGATACAGGCGGATTAGTAGTTAAGTGGATGGCCACTAGCGAATCCCCGCTGTTGTATTTTTTTTTGGGCCGGGGCGCAGAACAAGAAGATTTCTGAACTGTGGGGGCGAAGTCATCGTGGAATGAATGCGACAGGGTGGTGACGAAGGACTTTTTTTTGCGGCATCGACGGAGCTGGCGCCAAGTGCGGGGACGGGACCAAGGTCGAGGCTGGAGGCCCTTGGTGTAATGTGATTGTATTCGCCTTTGCGTGGCGCCTTGGTGTCCTGCTATGACTATGCTAGGCTAATGTATATCCAAATACCCCCCAAACATTGTAATATCCTACACAAAGTCCGCCTGTTATTATCCTACTCCTTCATAAATCCGTGGTGAGAAATACAAGCGCGTAGTTCTTCCCAACACGCAACAATATCCCCATCGTTCCAAACAAACCCAAGCATTAAATCGCGCCATTGTAAATGTCCCTTAGTACAGGTCTACCGTCCAAGACACCTCGTTTTCCAGCCGTGAAGACCTTGCCGGGTATCTTTTGCGTTTCCGGGCTGTTTAGGCTGGTGGTATTGCTTCCGATCCTGTTCTTTGGACTCCTGGCGTTGAGCTTGGCAGGCGCGGCGGTGAGGTCATCAAGTGCTTTTCGTTTCCTGGAGGAGGGACTGGGCGTAAGCAACAAGGCCGTGTCTGTATCCATTACACTCGAAGAAGCGTAAGAAGTTCTCACTGGCGTTTTGCTAGTTTGCGTGACGCCTTCTTCAAAGGTGTGGGAATCCACCATGTCGGGTTGGAGATCAAGAACCCAGCTTTTCTCTCGACATGTAGCGACCATGTCGCGGAGGAGATCGTTGCTGGAAAGCGTCTTTTCGCTTCCAAGGATGACGAGCTTAGAGCGGGCGCGTGTTAGGGCTACGTTGATGCGGCGTCGATCTTTGAGTAGGTCACCAACGACGCCGCTTTCGTTGCTGCGGACACAGGATACGATGACGACTTCTTTGTCGCGACCTTGGAACTTGTCTGCTGTGTGGAGCTCGACTCCTGCACATCCCTGGCCGCTGGTCACTGGTGCTGTGAACTCGGATGATTGTGTTTGCGTGTACGCGGCAGATAGACCTTGTCTTAAGAGAGCAAGCTGCGAGCGGTAGAAAGCGATAATTCCAATCTCGTCGGCGGCGACGCCTAGACTGAGCAGTGATACGGTGAGTTGTGTGACAAGGCGCGCCTCGAATGCGTTGGTTATCCGGGGTCCGGCTTGCGCTTCGAGTATTGGAGAGATGAGATCCGTGTTGATGAAGACCACAGGCTGATCCGGTGATAGAGAGCGCGAAAGCCAGCAAGTGGTTGCATTAGGGTTCGCACATGCTTGCACTGCACTAAACCGAGACTGTTGTAGCCTACGATGGTAAGCCGCGAGGCCGTCGGGTTTGGGCAGCTTCAGCGTACGGGAAGCGACAGCCGGTGTACCGCACTTCAATCGTCCAGAGTAAATGAACTTATTGGACAGAAGCATGACGTCGGCACACATGCGGTACTGGTGCTCCAAGCTGACAACCGCCTGTGGGTGAGCTTCGCAGAGAAGCTTGAACAACGAGACATCCAGTCCACCTTCCATAGCCTCTTTGTTTTGTACCAAGGGTGGCAGCTGATAGTGATCACCGACCAGTATGAACTTCTGAGCCATGCGAATTGGACCAAGACATACTGGCAAGGTGATCTGAGACGCTTCATCGACGATGCAGTAATCAAAGACACGGCGGTTGAATAGCGGATGATTGATTGTCAGACAGGTAGTAGCCACGACAGGCGGCTGCATCCATGATCTTTCGAGTTCCTCCACACTCTCCTTGGGCTCAGCAGCGAGAGTGGCAAATTGTTGAACTTCGAGGTGGATCTTCTTTGAAGCACCGAGCCGCAATATGCCAATCTTGTCATCTCGAATTTTGAGGAGGATGTTGTCGACAGCAGTATGCGTATATGACGTGAGAAGCACACTCTTGCCTTGAGCAACAAGCGTGCGGATAATGTGCGCAATAGTAGTCGTCTTTCCCGTTCCTGGCATACCCAGCACAAGAGCATAGTCTTGTGCGCACATGACCTTCGACACGGCTGCCTTTTGATCCGAGTTCATGGACATTTGCGACGACTGGGGTATTGCGGGTGCACTTGGGCTAGGTTTGAAAGCAGGAGCTCGACCATCTACAATGAGCGCACGCAAGTCTTGAGCCTTGTAAACGTTATCATCCATGATTTGGATAAGATTGTTGCGGGCAGCTGCCATGCCGTTGCTGAATTCGTCTTTGTCCAGCCGGTACAAGACTGGTTCATTGTCGACCTCATACTGGACAGGTACCTCGCCCTCCTTGGTGACTTCCATGATGCCAGCGAAAGTCTGATTGGTTTGCGAGTTGAATCCGGGAAGCTTGGTGCGTGAATTGTGTAGGCGTCTGTCAACGGCGACGGTGATGCGGCGCTTGTTGACATGCGTTACGTACCCGTTAGCCAACGCGAAATGGCCCTGCTCATCGGATACGACGATCGGCTCCCCGACAATAAGTTGAGATTCGGTAAAAGAAAATCCTGGGGCTGCTCGCTGCTTGATGAACGTGTAACTATAACGGTTGATCTTCTGGCCGTTCTTCTCCTCAAGTCCAGACCCGGGCTCTAGTATGACGTTTGAGAAGCAACGGCCCAACTTCTCACGCTCTGTGCTCAGCATGGTCCATAGCTCTCTTCGAAACTTCATCATGTCCGTCTCTTCCTTGGTCAAGAGTGTATCCCACTTCTTCATGAACTCTTGATGGGAAAGCTGCAGTGGTGCAACGAGCTCGTCGTACCGCTCTTTCGCTTTTTTGTTCAACATGTCGCCGTTTCCGTCCTCGACCAAATTGTGGTACAGAAAGCAAGCATCCTGCGCATAACACTTTTGGCACTTGAAGTCCTCTTTCAATACCGGTGGGAGTTCGATCCGATCTCGAACGTAGCAGGCCAACTCGTTGCGCTTGATAATCATATGAATGATATCGTTACGAATAGCAGGAATGCGGCTAATGTCAGAGGTCTCGAGGTAATACAAGATCCCATATGCAATGTCGACATCTGTGACAGTTAGTGAAGAATTTAGAAAGCGTCAAACAACTTACCGTATCGATTAGACAACAGTAGATTATACAAGGCGGTTTGTGCAACGTGCGCAGCATTCGAAGAGTTTTTACCGGTCTTGACTTCAAAAGGCACGGTCAAGGTCCGCTCCCCCAGGTCATCGCGCATCGTGACCTGAACGGTCGCATCGATATTGCCTTTCAATCCATACATAGGAGACCAAACATGCTCCTCAACGTCGAGCAACTTGTTGATGCTCATAATCGACTGCCGCCCATTTCGCTCTCGAACAACAGCGTCGGCTTGGGGCTCGGTGCGAACAAAAATCTTCGCCCAAGCCTGCATCTCAGGTAACTTGCTGGTCATATGTTCCTTGACAGCGTCACATGTCGAATTGATCTCCAGTATGGTCTCCAGGTGACTCGGCAGGAGCTTCTCGATAGTGTTCAAGAGGAAAGTAGTATCCCAATCATTCACCTTGATGGCTTCCTGAAAGAGTTCGTGGAGAAGGGTTCCATACAACATGGGCGCATTGGCTTTGCTAGTGGCTTTTACACGATCTTGGAGCACTGCTCGTCGCAAACAACCAAAAGAATCTGCAACGACAGTCGAGGAGATAAGATGATCTGGGTGCAGGATAAGCATGTTGCTGTGGTCGTCGATAACACACTGTCCAGTGGTTGTGAACTCTCCGATGACATGTACAAACGAGCCAACTGTGCAAGGCGTGTCAAACCAAGCCTGCCGCAAGGTGATTGCTTTGAACAATTTCGTTTTCTCTTCTTCGACCAATAAAACCTGCGAAGGGTTAGTCATTGCCCAGTCCGTTTCCCGCTATGCGACTCACTTTCTCCGGCAGCTGATAGCCGCGGTCAGTCGTATAGGAGCTTTCGTCTACCCGTTTGATGAGATAACGCTGAATGGCTCTATTATCCTGTTGACTCTTCGAGAGTTAGTCAAGTTTCTTATGTGAGGTGGCTGCATGATACATACAGTATTTGCTGGTAATTGTGTAGCTGCAACTTCAGCGGCGGCAAACTCGTCAGCATCGATATCGTCGCCAAAGTCATCGTCGTCGTCTATGAGACTGATGACCTGGGCTGGCGCTGCACTTCCAGTAGCAGCAGGTTGTCCGGTGCCTGCTGTCGGGGCTGAACCAGCTGTGTTCGACTCCAATGACCTGGTATCGTAGAGCGATGCGACATGCTCTAGATCGGCGGCAAAGTCATCTTCATCGTCCATTCCAAACTCGTCTTCATCGCTTCCGGCTTTCGGAGGAGGAACCGCAGCCTGCTGCTTTTGCAGAGGGGCGTTTGCAGGGTTGCTCGGTACGGAGGCGTGGTGCGTTGGCGGGGCTGTTTGTTGGGCTTCTTGGGGCGAGACTTCCAAGGCATCCACCATGTCCGCATCAAAATCGTCGTCGCCAAAATCGTCGGTAGAGCCCTGAGATGGTTGAGGTGAAGTGCGACCAACTTGGCCCACATTCACAGGTGTTTCGTCTGGCACAAGCTCCTCATCTTCCTCCAAAACGTCCTCCAAAGGTTCCGAGACGTGTTGCAAGTTCTCAGATGTATCTGCGTCATGTTCTCGCACGTGCCGCTGCAGAGGGGAACCTGACGATGTATCATGGCGGTCGCCGACTCCGGGTAGTGGTGATGAACTCGATGGAAATTGTGAAGACATGCGAGGCTGTGATTTCGATACACATTCCCTCATGCGCTGCACCATGCTCGCAAGGTTGGGCTTCGCGGGTTGCCCCAGCATCGTGCCGTCTGAGCTTGACGCAGCAGCAAACACGTCCTCGGCAGCTTCCTTCTCCGGTTGGAATACGCCATGTGTTCTTCGCTTCTTCCTGTTTGACGCGGGAAACTCAACGCCACAGCTTGCCCATCGACGAAGCCCACTGACGCTTCCGGCAGCACCAGCGGACCTTGGTGACGACTCATTGATAAGATGTGCAAATGCTACGCTCTTGTTGGCACTTGGCGTTCCCTTGTTGTTCGTGTATCGCGACCAAAGTTCCATGGCAGGGTCGGCTTGAGGAGTAATGTCTTGTCGGTTCGAGTCCAGCCTGTGCTCCTCTTGTGACGGGGCGACAGGCGACGAACTCCGAGCGCGCCTCTTGTTCTTCCGTGGCAGAGGTGTGTTTACTGCTTGCGAACCCCTCCATATCAATTGCTCTTCTGGAGAGGCAACGGGTGGCGGCGCATGTCTCGAGGAGTCGTCGACGTTACCGACGAGGTCCGCCAGCGGGAGTCTCGTTGTGGCTGGGGTCGACGGTGGCGGACAGTCTACAACGGTCGGCAGTTTTGGAGTCTTGTTCGCATTCCCAGCGTCTTTCACGACTCTATTCGCCTTTGGTGTCCCTATCGACTTGGGCGCTTTCGCCGGCGCGTTGGGGAGGTTCTCTTTCTCAGCCTCGCGCTCCTTGGCAGTTTCAACAGATGGCGCACCTTCGATGAATTGGAAAGCCTTGAGCTTGGTGCGAGTTTGTGTTGACGGCATAATAGGTGGACCAGTGACTACTTGTCGCGTAGGTGGTGGGTTTTGGTTACTCTGGTGGTGGGGGAATGCACCGTTGCGCGGGCGGTTCCATTGGCCTCGATATTGCTACGGGAGGTTGGATAAGCAGGCGAGCCTGGTGATAGACTTGTGTATTCAAGGTACCTTTGGCCTCTGATCCTGATCAAAAAAGGACTTTTGTCGCGTAGACATGGAGATGGATGACGGCGTTGGCGTCCGGTGGGTTGAGCGCGTTCACGCGTCGCGAGCAGCCAATAGGATTAGATGACGCGGGAAGCCCAAGGGCGAGATCACGTGGCGGCGGCGGCTGTCGGAGTCAAGCGATGTCGGTCCCCGCGCCGACCAGAGGCAGTACGGGACACGCGCCGGCTATGCTGGAAGCAACTGAGCGACCGAGTTTACATTACTTAGCCGGCTACCAGATTCCGGGCATATCGTAGTATCTTCGGGGAAATCGGAAGCAGGGACGGGTCAGACAATTGCTCTTACGCCATCCGAAGCTGTGTCTCAGAAGCGAAGTCAAGAAGCTAGGACCACTTTAGTAGATACATCCCACGCTCTAGGGCTCTTTCCCCAGATTGTGTGCCGTGAATCGCTCACCCAATACCGGCCCTTCTTCTCCCTTCCCCTCTGACTCTTCCTTCTCTCACCATCCTACCGTCAATATGTCTGCTGCCGATGCGAAGCCGTTGCCTTTTGTCTACCAGTTCGCGGCCGGTAAGTTTCAATTGTTCTGTTACCGTTGAATTCCGATGCGACGGCTATCCGTGGGAATTATTGTAGCTTCACAGCAAATATCATGCGGCTCCGACTGCCTTCCGGTGTATACCAGGCTTGCGCCAGGACACCCGTAGAGCTTTGGCTATGTTACCAAGTAAACACATGCTGATCATGTATAGGTGCCGTGGCTGGTGTGTCGGAGGTGAGTGCGCGCAACTCTCCAGAGCTCGCGTGAGATTTGCAATGCTGATACATTTGGCGCATATAGATTCTGATCATGTATGGCCCATCCGTCACCCCATCTTTCGCAGGAACTACCGCTGACTCGTTCCCAGGTACCCTCTGGATGTCGTCAAGACCCGAGTGTAAGAGGCCACACGTCCAACCAGACCGTAACCACATCTAACTGTGCGCAGACAACTTCAAACCGGCAAGGCAGTTGGCGATGATGCATACAATGGCATGGTAGACTGCTTCAGGAAGATCATCAAGAATGAGGGGTACAGCTATGACCCATGTGTGGGGACGAACCAGAGGGGCTGACGCCTGGCAGTGCTTCAAGATTGTACCGCGGTATCACCGCTCCCATTCTTATGGAGGCGCCAAAGAGGTGAGTATTGCGCCCTATACGTGCTTCCTACCCTCAGACCAAACATGTAGTTGACACAATCTAGGGCCACCAAATTCGCAGCCAACGACTCATGGGGTTCCTTCTACCGCAACCTCTTCGGCCAAGCCAAGATGAACCAGTCCCTCTCCATCCTCACTGGCGCGACAGCCGGCGCAACCGAAGCCTTCGTCGTCGTACCCTTTGAGCTCGTCAAGATCCGATTACAAGACAAGGCGCAAGCGCACAAGTACAACGGCATGATGGACTGTGTCACGAAAATTATCAAGCAAGAGGGTCCTCTCACCCTGTACCAAGGTCTTGAGTCAACCATGTGGAGGCACATTCTGTGGAACGCCGGATACTTTGGCTGCATCTTCCAGGTCCGCGCTCTCCTGCCCGCGGCAACCGACAAGAAGAGTCAAATCACAAACGACCTCATGTCTGGTGCTATCGGTGGTACTGTCGGTACTATCCTCAACACCCCCATGGACGTGGTTAAGTCGCGTATTCAGAACTCGCCCAAGGTCGCTGGCTCGGTCCCCAAGTACAACTGGGCATGGCCTGCGCTCGGCACGGTTATGCGGGAGGAGGGTTTCCCGGCGCTGTACAAGGGTTTCCTGCCCAAGGTACTGCGATTGGGTCCTGGAGGTGGTATCCTTCTCGTCGTCTTCACCGGTGTCATGGACTTTTTCCGCAACATGCGCGATGGAAAATAGAGCAATGGTAATGGGGTAGACGGATGTTCATGATGAATAACAATACGACTGGGGTACTGGAATGACCATACATAGACTACACATCCTATTTACCTACCCTTTTATCGCTATGCTAGCGATTGAGGGTCGAATTCAAAGACCTCATTGAACCATCACCACCACCACCACGCTCGCCTCAGCAAATTGCAATCTTATTGTAAAACTTTCAAAGACAGCAAAAACTTTTACCGAAGGCATGCGCGAAAACAGAGCAGAAGCAGATTGCAATTCTTCATAACCCCCCCCCCCCCCCCCCCCCAAAAAAAAGACTTGTGTACAAGGCCTCGCAGGGCAATCGTTGCTTAGATATATACATGTATATATAAGTGCGTGTACGTACGCCATCACCTCACTCCAAGCCAACCGTTCATCTGACCAGAAATACAGCAAAGCGAAGGTATCGCAATTGGTACACGAGAAAGATCAATAATGGAGACAGAGAACAAGAGATGGAAGTGGAGAGAGAGAGAGAGAGAGAAAGAGAAATGCCATTGTACCGCGAGCCGGTTCGCAAAGCAAGCAAAACGATAATGAGGGGACAGAAAAGAGACCTGAAGACGACAGAAACGCCCTCGCTAATGCAGAAACGCCACTGTTGCAACCAAGCTTGACCCTTTCGCTGCTTCCCTGCTGGATGAATCCCGTGCAAGGAGTGCTGGTGTGTCATGTATGCTGTAAGAGATTGACGGAATAAACTGGTACAGAGAAAGAAAACAACAGTCTTCCTCTTTCCTTCCGTGGTGCCATGGATGAACATGGGTGTGGTACTCGGATCCAAGTCCAACTAAGTAGGCCGAAAGAGAAGGGGAGGGAAGGAGTTTGGAAACAGGAATGGACTGTTTTTTTTTCCAAAACAAGAGAAAAGAGAAAAAAAACAAAAGGGGGGAGGTAGAGGAGAGAGGCGGAATGGTAAACTCTCCCGGAACAGAGTGCAAGACCATGGTAAGCGCTCTCAAGGTTCCGAAAAGTTGAACTGGCGAAACGGACAAGGCCCCGCAGTAAAAGGCGAAGCAGCCGGAAACAAGCTAAGCGGGCTGGAGCTCGAAGCCGCTGTCGACGCTGACCCTGGACTCGATTGCGCACTTCCACCACCGCCGATACTCCCACTGGATCTGATAGTTTCGAGCTTGTGCAGCGAGAGACGGCGGGCCACTAGTGACGAGGAAGAAGAAGAGGAAAAGAGTCAGCTCAAGTACAAAAAACCAGAAAAGCTTCCCAGACCAAACCGGACCAACCCGACACCTTGAGAATAGAGGCAGGGAGGAAAGGGAAGGAAAGGAGAGTCTTCTAGTTATAAGTAGAGTTCTGCCTACTACTCTGCGGCGTGCTATTGCTAGAGTTGCTATCACTCGGCGTCGCAGGCTCGAGGCTAAGTTGGGCGCGGAGCGTCATGATCCATTCATGTTGGAGCAATTCGACAGCGCTAGCGCGCTTGTTCGGATCACGATCGAAGCATTTTTTCAAAAAGTCGATGCCCGTGTCGCTGAGCTGTTCCTTGGACGGGAGCTGCGGTGGGTCGCCCTGAGCAATGTGGTACATGATGGCCCATTCGTTGTCCATGGATGCCCAGGGGCGGCGGCCCGTTGCCATTTCGAGGATCACGCAGCCGAGCGACCAGATGTCCACAGCGCCGTGGCGGCCGGTGCTGCCACCGCGGATGACTTCGGGGGACATGTACATGGGTGTTCCGGTCATGGAGCGTTGGCGGCCTTGACGTGTGGCGCTGTGTTCGGCGGCGAGGGTTCGGCCTTGACGGGCGATGAGCTTTGCAGCGCCAAAGTCGACGAATTTGATTACACCATTGTGGTCAAGGAGGATGTCTGGGGGGGGGGGAATGTTAGTGTTGTATACGTATTGTGGGAATTGGCTGGCTTACTCTCAGGCTTGATGTCACGGTGCACTACACCAGAGTCGTGCAGATAGGCTAGACCCTCCAACATCTGTAGCGCATAGACCATAATGACAGTCTCGTCTTCAATGCGTCCATGTTCCAGCAAACCAGCAAGCGAACCACCAGAGCAGTACTCCATGAAGATGTATACCTTGTCTCGATGTGGTTCGATACCGTAGTAAGACACAATGTTGGGGTGGTCCAATACTTGTAGTACACCCATCTCGTCTCTAATCTGGGCGACAATGGTAGGAATGAGCTGGGGATCTTGTAGACGGATCTCCTTGACGGCCATGAGGTGGTTAGAGTCGAGATTCATAGCTGCGTAGACTGATCCAAAGGTACCGCCACCAACGAATTGACCTTGCTGCCAGCGGAGGGTAACGTTGGTAGCCGAGGAGGAGAGGTAGGTAAGAGCTCGATCGGCTTCGTTAGAGTCCTCCAGCACCCTACCCAGGGCCTGACGCTCTGCTTCTTTGTCCTTGCGGAAGGAGTCAATCTCTTCAAGTCTCTGCATCCACTGCTCTTGTGTGATCCGGATGGACTCGTCATCATCTTTGGCATTCTTGGGGTCGAGCATGCTCTTACCCGCAATGGCATTCAATCGCTGACGCTCGGCTTGAGCGGCAATGGTAGACCTGGCGCCCATGATGTCAAAGTGGGAGATGAGGACGGACATGCAACCAGCGACCTTGAGTCGCAGTTGTGAGTATTCCTCATCGCTAATGGACAAGATGTTCTGGCCGCGAGTCATCATCATGGCGAATTCCAGAGCTACGACAGCCCATCGGAATGTCTTGCGATCGGATGCAATACAGTCGTCACAGATGAAACTGACCCAGTCGAGTGCTAACCTGGTTAGTTTGATGTTGTTCATAGCCCGGCGGTTGTAGTCCATGTAGAGCACGGAACGCTGACCAAACTCAGTTGCGAAAGCGAAACAAGTCTGGATGAGGTCCTGGCAATCAAGACCAACAGTCTGTCGGCGGACAATCTCAACACTGTCCATGATGGTGTTTGACAGACCATAAGCAGTCTTCTTGATCTTCTGCAGCTCGGCATTAACACGTGGAAGGTTGGCACGCTGGTCGATCAGGGTGTTCAGTTCGATTCCGATGGACGATAGGAAGGATATGTTTGCATTGGCCAATCGCTGTTGGGAACCATCAGCGACAAGACGCAAGCGGCCGGCCTTGAGATCTAGGTGAGGTTCGATGATGTCGGCTGACATCTTCTTGCCCAGCCAGTAGAGAGGCTGCTCTGGTCTGATGATCAAAACATATGGGTTGGATGGATCTTCCGGAGCTTCTTCGGCGTGGTAACAGGTCGTGAGAAGCGACTGGATGTCCTTGGAGCGGTCAAGTGCGGTCGGCGATGCGACAATGTAGACGCCATTGTTGTTGCCGCCAGTCGTCTCGACGAGGAAGTGACCCGTCATGACCAGCGACTCGTACAGCTCATGCAGCTGTTCTTCATCTAGGTCGATGTTGTTGATGTTGTACTCTGTGCAGTTCTCGAAACGCTGTGTCAGAATCCTGGAGAAACGGAACAGCTTACGCTGTCGCACACGGACAGAATCGAGAATCTGCTTGTAGCGCTTTTCCATCTCGGACCCAGTGAGTTCGTCAGGCCGACGCTGGAGCTCTCGCTCAAAGTGGGCGCTGAGACGGGTGAGCGACTTGGAGGTAAGGACACTGAACTGTTCTGCGGTCTCGACATCGCCACCTTGGAGCTGTCTGCCGAGCTTGTTGCAAAAGTCCCACTCCTGCTCGAGGATTTCGGCCTCCTTGAAAGTGTTCTTGTTGGCAGCCAGCTTCCAGTTGAGCATCTTGAAGTAAAATTTGAGTGCGTCGAGGACGACTACGTCAAAGTTCTCTTCGATGCAAGGGGGCAAGTCCCAGCCAGGCTCAGGTCGCGAGATGATCATGTAGCTTTCCTTGACCTGACCGGCCATGGCAAGCAGAATCTGGAACTGGGCAATCATCTGCTCGGCCATCATGACGCCTTGTTGTGACGGGTCCTTGATCTTCTTGGCGTACGACAGCCTGACACGGATAATCTCTTGTAAGAGGCGCGAAGGGAAGTTGATGAGGGTGAGCAGCTCTTCAATGTAGGGCGGTAGATGTCTGTCGGCAAAGCCCTCGGCGTTGGCGATGAGCGTCGTCTTGGCCTTTTGGATGACCTTTTCCAGGGGCGCGAGCAGGTTGGTGTCTCCTTGCAGCGACTTGAGACCATCCTCCTTGAGTATGCGGTCAATAAACGAAGACTCGTCGGTCAGATGATGGTCTTGGGAAGAGCGCGGGCGGGGCTTGGTAAAGTCGAGCTCCTCGTTGCCGACCCATTTCTTGAGAATGGACATTTCGGTGTTGATGAGGGCGATGGTGTTGTGCCAGGCGATGACGGCGTCGCAGGCGTCCCTGTACGGCTGCGAGGCGGCCCTGGGGTATGCAGCCTCGAGGGCCTGGCGTGTGGGATAGACGCTCTCGACCTTTTCAATCTTCTTGACAATGTCCTCGACCTGCTGGGCGGCCGTCTGGCCTGCTTCGGCCTCTCCACCGACCTCGAAGGAGATGATGCTCTCCAGGTTGGCCCTGATCTTGCTCCGTGTGTCGTCGACGATGCGTCGCTGGGCCTGCAGCGAGCGTCCGCACACCTTGGCGCGGATGCCCATCCAGATCTCGGCCTTCATGGTGCTGTCGCCCTGCTGCTCGGTGCTCCCAATCAGGCGCTTCTTCTCTTGCTTGACGACATCGCCGGTGAGGACGCTGGCCAGCATCGAGTGCCACTCGAGGCGCTCGCGGTTGGCGGGGATCTTCAGCTCCTCAATCGAGGGCTGCATGTCGTCGTTGCCATAGTAGAGCAGCGTCTCCTGGTCGTAGGGGTCGTTGTCGGCATACTCGGCCGTCGAGGGCGACTCGTCGTCCGTTTCGGAGTCGGTGCTGTAGCCCAGGCTGGGGGTGCGCAGGGCCGGGTCGAAGAAGTCGTCCTGCTGGTCCTCCTGGCGGATGCGCTGGACGTAGGCCTTTTCCTGGGCGCGGTACTCGGCGTTGGGGTTGCGGCGTGAGCGCGTGGCCGAGTTGTTGCGCGGGCGGTGCGAGTTGGAGTTGAGCGAGAACTGCTGGGGGCGGCGGGCAGGTGCGTATGCGTTGCTGGGCGTGCGGACGGCCGAGGGTCGCGGCCCTCTCGTGGAGGAATTGGGGCCGCTGCTGGTGCTGGTGCTGGGCGCGCTGGTCTGGGGCGCTGGCGGGACGTCTGTCATGATGTGAGGCCCGCGGGGGCGCGACGAGGGCGGGGCGTTGGAGTTCCAGCTGTACGTGGGCTCGCGCAGAGGCGCAAGGTCGTCGATACCGTTGCTCGCCTGCACGGGTGGAGCAAAATTGTACTCTCCGTCTTCGATGCCACCAGTGCCAAGATGAGCATCGTGATCGGAATCGCCAGACGAGCCCGACCCAGAGCTTTCTAGTCGCTGCGGTTCGGGGGCGTTTACGACAACGGGCTTAGAGGCGTCGGCCATGGCCAGGTCGTTTGGCAGCAGTGCGTTGTTGTGAGCTGGGTTCGAGAAGCGCACGCCTCGTGCAAGTCCGCTCATGGTAATCGCGACGACGGCCGGCCTTGACCCTCGGCGGAAATGATCGGCGCCTCAAACCTGTTCGCGAGATTCCTGTGGCGGTGCATGCACGAATAAGCAGCGTAAATCACGGGGCACGGGGCACGGGGCACGGGTACGGGGCACGGGCGGGAGAGAGGGAGGTGCAGCACGTCTGGGTAATACCAGCAGTGAATGCGACCGACTGCCACGCCAGACAGCGCCTGCAATGGCCGGGGCCCTGCGTGGCTCCTTTCACATTCCCCTCCGCTGCCCTTCATGCGCTTGCATCGTGCCTCCTAGCCTTCCCCCCAGCGCTCGAACCTCCTTCTCGCCGTTTCTGACTGCCGTTGATGTTGCCACAAGCGCCTCCACCACACAGCACTAGCCTGTCTTGGCAGCAGTGACCTTGGAACCTTCCCTACACTACCATGCCCGGACCATGCCCGGGCCTTGCATCACCCAGGCCCTACCCAGGCCCTCCCCAGCTGCCAGTACCAGTACCTGTCCACAACCAACCCTGCCCTCCGACATCACGCCTTGGAGATCAGGGTCCAGATGATTCCACGTCTGCTCTTCGACCTTGGTTGCAGTCGAGACCTCGTCCGCGCAAACTGAAGCCGGGCCAGACGACATGGACCGTCGCCGGAAGCTCGGCAGCTACATCATCGCACCCGGCCTCCAAGTAGCAGCCACAGTTGCGCCTCTCATCATCCCTTCTGAACAGCCTTTGCCACTCATCACCTTCTGCAAGCCCATCCATGTCACCAAAAGCAACCCTCGACGCATGCAGCCTGCATGCACGCATCCTGGAAGCCCCTATGCTTTGCACTTCTCATGACGTCAGCAACGTCATTGTTCCACACATGGTTTGGCTCACGCACGACGCGTAGCACAGCTGTTTAATTGACAAAAAAATACACATTATGCCCTACAGGACTGTTTCGCTGCATACAAATTCGTTCCGTAGACCGACACTAAATATCCTTTCGCGCATTCTTGCTCTTGTGTCGAATCTGCTTGCCCCACTTGTACAGTGCAAATGGGATGGGGATGAAGGCGATTCCCAAGAAAGCCAACAAGCTACTCGCCCAGTCGACTCCGAGCTTGGTGTACATGGCGTTTGCAAACAGAGGAAAGCCCGCACCAAACGAAGATCTCATCAAATCGTTGCCCGCCAGCACACTAGCAACAGAGTCGGGGTAGGCATCGCTCAGGTATGGCAGTACAGCCTGGAAGAGTGTGAAAGCCGCAATACCAAAGCAGCCAGATCCGACAATCGGTACCATGTAGTTGACGTCAGGCCTAGATGACCATCCAAACCAGAAGAGGCAGATGGGTACGAAAAAGCAGCCGACCATTGCAGGGATAAGACGCTTCTCGGGTGCGATGTTACCGTTTTCGTCAAACTGCTTCTCCAGGTAGTAGTAGTTCCATGCGAACAGCACGATCGCTGCCAAGAATGTGCCAACAAGGATACCGAGGAAGGCCACACCCTGCATGCCCGGGCTGAATCCGTAGATGCCTTCAAAGACAATGGGGAACGACTCGAACCAAATGTAGAGTAGACCGTAGATGAGAGCGATGTAGAGGTTGAGCAGGAAGACGATGGGCTCAGTGAAGTTTAGGGTGATTGGCTTGACTAGCGACATCATGACGACCTGGTAAACGTTAGTGTTTGACATAAGCACCTGGAAAGTACTCTACTTACATCCTTGCCCGTCATCTGAGCGGCCATAATGTCCGGTTCGCAAGTGAAACGATCGTCACCAGTCACTTGCCTCAGACGCCTCGTCCTGCGGTGCAGAATGTTGGGTGAGCTCGTTTCCGGTAGGCAAAAGAACAGTAACACCCAGCAGAAGCCGGACAGCCACATAATCTCCCAGATGGTCCACGTCCACCCTCTAGCCATGACAGCCCATCCACCTACAAGGGGACCGAGTACCGGACCACAGACCGCTCCAATACCCCACACTGCCAAACCATAGACTTGTTTCTTGGGTCGATACATGTCGGCGATGGAGGCGCCTCCCGTCGCAAGAGCGGGCGAACCGAAGAAGCCAGTCAAGAAGCGGAAAGCGAGGAGCATGCCAAAGTTGACCGAGAAAACGGTGGGCAATTGGAACAAGACGAAGACAACTGGTGCTGATATTAGTATTGAGATATTGCATGAGAACATGCCAACTTACGAAGAGTTCCAATGTACACCCACAACCGACCGATCTGCGGGATCTCGCTCATAGGCGACCAGATGATGGGACCAAGACCGTATCCGGCAACATAGAGAGTCAAACCCAAAAGCGCGGGTACTTGAGCAACGCCGAACTCTGACATTACGCCCATGACACCAGGCGTGTAAATGGCGGACCCAATGTACACGGAGAAGGTAAGGAAGCAAATCTGGAAAGTAACAAAGTACCTCTTGGTTCTGGACCAGTTGCGTGGGTTCTAGACGGCTGTAAGGAGGATGCAGATGCGATTGATAGGAAATGGACATACTGCTGCATCATCCGGACCATACCAGTCGACAACATGGTAATCGCGTCCCTTTTCAGGATCGACGCGGACACCGCTGGGCTCATTCACTCCATCGCCGACCGTACGAGACGAATCATCAGAATCGTGTCTTTGATCGCGACTGCGAACCCCATGCGCTTGTGTGAGTTCATCCACATCGCCTGCGTTCTCCGGTGCCTCTGTCGATCCATGGTATGCGGCGTATCCAGACTTTTCCTGGTTAACATATTTCTTCCACAGCTCGGGATCCTTTTCTTCAGGATACTGCAAGTATTTCTTGCGCGTAACAAGTCGAACAATGTGGCCGAAAGCCGAGTCGCGGATAAGATCTGACATGCTGTCCAGAGTCACAGGTATGAGACAAGACAACTTATGTAGGCGAGAAACAAGCCGCCAGAGACACTGCAGCTGTACCTTTTAACAGAAAACTCCCGGCATCAAAGGCATTGAGTCCCCCAAATTCCATCCGTGACATCATCATCGACATCAGAGTCTGCACAGAGCCCCTACTACTGTTAGCCGTGCCTACCCCCTGGCGCGCGCACCCCAAAGGACGTCTCGGACACCGAAAATGCCCCCGTTGTGGAAGGAAAGCCAAGACATCTGCCGCTACAAAAAGCTTAGCTTGACACAACAATTGCAGATTGCGCTGGTGGGTGAGGCTACTGCTCAATCCATGACGATGCTGTTCGGCTGCGATCGGCGCTATCTATGCAAGATCGCCGCCCTGCAAACGACCATCTACTTTTTTCACATAGGCTAAGCTCGGAGCGCGCCGGATGCGTAGCTCGGCGTTGTGTAGCAGTGGGTTGGTTTAGAATTGAAATGCGACATGTTTGTGGGCGAATGAGAAAGTGGGGAAGGGAAAGAAGGTTTGCAATGGCTGTTGTTGCGACGGTGTTGTTGGGTGTTCTGGACCGCGGGCATGGTGGTGACGTTGATCATTTCAGACGCGATGCGATTTCCACGACGCGCGAAACGAGTGCATTCGCATACCTCGCATCACACGCTTTCTGCCCCCGTCTTCCGGCTTGACCACGCATTCACGCCCATCAGCATCAGTAAACATCAATGAATCCTTGGTTCTGCCCTTTGACCCTGGCCAGAGTAATGACAGCGAGATTTTCGTCACAGGTTAGCATTGTACAAGACAGCGGATTCCATGTAATCATTCTTGTGCAAACCATTGAAATTTCACAGCCATCCCACCGAGAGTGCAAGATCTGGATTAAAAAAAAAGTCTAATTGAAAATGCCTACCTCGCCGAAGCTGAACACACCTTTGTGACCCCAGTTTAGCCAGGAGCCGCAGGACTCCCATTTGTCCACATCATTACAGCTCTTGTCTCTCCAAACATATCCTTGTTGTGAATCTCGGCCTTCTTCGGCCCCAGGACAACTTAGTCCTACATCAGCGCCACGTGCAAAAACACATCGACATGGAAACTAACTCGGCTAGCAAATTTCCCACTTTTGCTGCGGGGCCAAGCTCGTGTACTCGAGTTTTCATGGTTGGTAGTTACCAAACCCACCCCTTCCCCCCCACTTCAACGCTGAAATTTTTCCTTCCCAAGATTTCACTTCAGTGAACATCGACCGGCCATTCAACACTGCCCGCATCCAACATTGCAGGATATATTGTAACTAATCTGTCTTTCTTTCATCCAATTACAACAAAGCAAATTCGGTCGCTTAGCTCAGTTGGTTAGAGCGTGGTGCTAATACATCACATGGTTCATTACGAATCATGTGACTGCAAACGCCAAGGTCGCGAGTTCGACCCTCGTAGTGACCATCCGAATCTTTCTTTTTGCCGTTGTGCACGTCGCAACGTCTTTTTTTTTCCTTTTTGGCTCGCGTGGTCGGGCTTGACGTTGAAGCAGCGATGTGGATTGATTGGGGTTGAGCTGGGACAGTAGGTCATTATGAGTACTTTGAGCATGTTGTGTGTAATTTTTTTCTTTCGTCTTTTACTTTTGGGGTCAGATCTGGAACTGATGACAATGAGTAAAGTAGATAACTGGTCCTATATATATATATTTACGATATCTATCCTAGGCCAATGCACAAGCCGGGTGACTAGATCGAGCAATGTCTACTTGACAGCGTCGCATGTGAAGAAACTGCATCATAAGTACACCATCCTGTTCAACTTGACTTGCTCCGCCCCAAACAACAGCTTAATACAGCGCTCCACCTTGTATTCTCATCTCTTCCGCGTAGAGCGGGTACAGTCGTGCTATCTGCTCTTAGTACCACTGCTGGTGGTGGTGGTGGTGGTGGCTGTAGCAGTGGCACACTAACATCTCTTTCTTCTTCTTCTTCTTCTTCTTCTTCTTCTTCCCCCTCATGCTCTTGATCTTGCAGCAAAGTCTATGATATTCTCATTAGCTAAACCGCCTTGTTCGAACAGAGTAGTTGCTGCGCTATAGCACGGTGCACAATGGGCGGGTGAGAGGGTATGTGTAGATGTGGTTGGAGAGGTACACAAGTGGGTGGGGGTATAGAATTGAATTCATACGCTTGGGTTCTGCTCTTCTTCCTGTTGCTGCTTAACCTGGGGTGGAGAAGCTGTGGCTGCTGGTGCTGGTGCTGGTGCTGGTACTTCCGCGGTGGGAGTATCGGGGACGGGTGTGGATGTGGATGCGGGGGAGCTTGGGGGGGTGCTGCTGTTGATGTTGTTGTTGCAGTCGCTGTAGCCGTCGTAGTTGTTCAGATTCTTGTAGTTGCTGAATATGTTGCTGTTGCTGCACATGTGCTTGTTGTCCGTGTTCCTGATCCACCTCTTCCCGCCCTTGTCGTTCTTCCTGTGCAGCGCTGGCACTCTGTACCGGCTGCTCACCCATCTCTACAGCTTCCGAAGACAAATCGTGCAGTCTAACCAATCTCCTTGCACTTCTAAGACCCAGCCTCGGCCGGGGTTGTTGCTGACTCGCGTCTTCCTGTGGCCTTTTCAGCTCACTGCTTGTGTCCGCTTCAGCTTTCTTCTTCTCTTCCTTCACCCTCCTCGACCTCTCCTTCTTACTTATCTTACCCTCCCCACCCCGTCCACCGCCGTCTCCACTTACACCCCCACCACCCAACAATTCCCTCTCCCTAACCCGCTCCATCTTCTTCCACTTATCCCGTCCCATCCCGTCATCCCTCCTCCCTCCCCCTTCACCAACCTCCCCTCTTCCCCCAACACCATCCTCATCTAACCGCGCAACAGCAACACTCGCCTCAACACCCGCAATAACCAGACTCGCCCGTCTCCTCACTCTCTCGTTCAAGTAACTGCGAGGCCACCCACTCTCTTCAAACCAATATGGCATGGGGTTTCCCGTTGCGCGCCGCGCTTCAGCATACTCGCGGTCGCTGGGGACGCAGCTGAAGCCTGTTAGGTAGAGTATCGGGGCGGGACCGGAGTCTACGCCGTCTGCTTGGGCTGTGGGCGTGGATGCGGAAGTGGTAGGGCAAGCGCGGTTTACGGCGGCGGAAGAAGGTGAAAAGGGTGGCTTGCTAGAGCGTTGTGCTGGTCGGTATGGCCACGTCATTTTGGGGGTTTAATGAAGGTTGTTGGTTGGGATTTTTAGATTAACCTGTCGTGTCTGTGTGCGTGTGTATGTACGTGTCGTATTTGGAACGTTTCAAGGGCGATGGGTTTGTATGTGCCCTACTCTGATATTGTTCGAAAGACGGTGATGAAAGGGAGGCGGCAGAGGTTTGATCTTTGAAGCGTTTGTAAAGCTCTTGCTGGCGATTTTATCACATGTGATGTTTCGTGCTTACGGTACCATGGTACAATCATCCTTTCTTCATTTGCGTTTGGACGTATCATAGGGCCGGCTTCTGTAAACGTTAGGGTTTGAATGGATGTAGCACGTAGATATTACCCGTACTCGAACGTGATTAGCGTTCTGTCAATATGTTGGTGATTGAGATGCGGGTATGACATGGAACTGAATCGTAGTCCTGCATTGGAAACTGTCAAAATATGTGGGTGTTTTATTGCAGAACTTTTGTTTTAGCTTGAGTGCTTTGAGGCCATCATGCTCCAATTTTATTTCTCTCCAACCCTCGCGTTCTGTAACTTCTAGAACTATGCTAGCTTTCCGGGTACAAAAGGTAGGCCACCGCTCAACCCGCCATCTACAGCCCAAGCCTGCGCATTGACATAGCTAGCCTCATCGCTGGCCAGGAACAGAACGGCACGTGCAATTTCATCTGGCTGCCCTCCCCTCTGCAACGGGTTCAACTGTCCAATCTTCTTCTCGCTTCCCCTCTTCCTCGCCGCATCGTATGTGACTAGTGTCATGCCCGTTTCAATTAGTCCAGGACAAACAGCATTACAACGGATACCGGAGCCAGAAAGTTGGTAGGCACAGGTTTGCATCAGACTGATGACTGCGGCTTTGGATGCAGAGTAGTCGGTAGGGCCAGCATTCGAGCGCAGACCTGCTACACTCGCTGTAGCGATGATGCTGCCACTGGGATACGGTTTCTGCTCCGAGGTCTTGAGCATAGCGCGAGAGGCGTGCTTTGCTGCTAGAAATACGGATAACGCATTTGTGCGCAAAACGTTCATGAAGCCTTCTGTTGACTCTTCCCAGAACACCTTACCAGAGGATATTCCTGCGTTGGCAAAGAAGATGTCAAGACGACCGTACTGGTCCAGCGCTTCCTGGCATATTTGCTGCACGGAATTCTCATCTGCGGCGTCGAATTGTCGGGTGTGAACATCGGTGGAAGGATACAGGCTGTTGAGTTCGCGCTTGTGCTTGTCGAGGTGGGAGTTGGAGAAGTCGCAAATGTAGATTGCGCGAGCGCCGTTGCGCGCAAATTGATGCGCACTCGCGCGGCCGATACCAATCTCAGAATTTGCTCCTGGGTGACACGTAAGCTTAATGGATAAGTTGCGAACGTAGTGTTACGCATACCAGTAACTATGATGACCTTCCCTTTGACTCGTCTATAAAACCGTCAGCTCAAATTAATTGCTTAAAATGACGTGTCGCGTCTCATACTCACTGGCTTCCCAGATCTCCAGCTATGCTCTTAATTCCGCGCATACCCTCAAATGTCTCGGCTTCGGGCAGAGGCTCAGAGAGCTCCTTGCTCACGCCTTGCTTTTCGACCTTGGGCATTGAAGTAGGCATTTTGAAAGACCTGTCTGAGGCTAGAAAGTAAAGAGTGTGGAGTTGACGCGATTTGCAGATAGCACTGGTTGCAAGTAGACTGGAGGCTGTGTAGTGAAGTTGCGGAGTCTGGACGCGGAGGTTAGGGAAATCTGGGGAAGATGCCGAGGTACTTGGGTATGGAGTGCGGTTACGCGACGTCATCGGCTAAAGAAGCGCGTCTGTTATTCTTTAGAGCGTCAACGCATCGACTAGACATTGGAATTTAGAGGCATACAACTTAATAATAATAGGTTTTCGCTGATATCATCTTGGCCCGAACTACTCCTTCAAATGCCTGCAACCACAATACTACGCCACACGCATGCGCTGGGCCAGACTACAAAGAAGCTACTCGCCATCTCCCTGGATCTGAACAATAGGAGAAAAAATAATTCCCACATGGATTAACCCAAAGAAAGAATAATAACAAAAACGAAAGCAGGTGTCATCGACACGGCTAGATTCGAACTAGCAACCCCCCACATCCCCCGCCAGCCTTCCGCAACCTCGAGTACCTCTTAGTCCAAGACCGCAAAGTCTCTTACCGAAAGGCAGCGATCGAAGTAAGCTCTCAGGCAGTGCAGGATTTTTTGGTGTGAGTGTCTTGAACCATTGGACTACATGTTCTTTATCATCTTGCTGGGCTGGTCGCGAATGTGTAGGGATATAAATCCTGTGGAAATATGGCGGTGAATCAAGGGAGATAATGGCGTGTGTAGTTGAGCTAGAAATGTCTCATTCAATTGACATTATTTTGGCTAGAACATGCGGTAATAAACTACCTCTGCACAAGCACAACCGCTACCCTTATCCTACATGCATGCCTGCGCCCACGCCAGATAACTCAAAAATTTACTCGCCGTCCTCCTTGATTGCTGGCTGAGCAGGCTCCTCTCCATCTCCTTTGGCCGCCGCTTGAGCAGCCTTGGCCATTTTCCATTTCTGTGCGTTGGCCAGGAGTTTGGCCAGGTTGGCAGCGCTCTCATCATCGGCAGGGAAGACGTAGTCGACATATTCCTCGAAACTGTCGTCGTCGAGCTTTCTCCTCTTCTTGACCCTGCGCGGCAGTTGTTTCTCAATCTTCTCCTTGTCTTCTGGGCTGCCGTGGACGTCTTCAAATGACTTCCACGCGCTGAGCAGGGCCACGCGATCTTCTTTGAGCTCGCGTTCCTTGAGACGTGTGTGAGCGCGCGTGAAGACTTGACGGGCGCGCGATTTGGCGGCTTCGCTGATGGTCTCGTCGTCTTCGGGTGCGGACTCGTCGGGTACACTGAGCTCGAATTGAGCCCATGATGTCCAGACCTTGACATGATCTGTCTTTTCCAAAAGACGCTCGTATAGTGCGCGTGTGCGTTCATACTCGCCCTCGCCTTCTTCAAAGTCAATGTACGCCTTCCAGAGGAGTTCAGGCATGTCTAGTTGTGGCTCATCAACGGCGAGCTCGAAAATAGCCCGGGCCCGGTCAAGGTCGTCAAGGCCACGCTCCAACTCAGCAAACTTGATCCAGGTCTGGCAGTTCGATCCGTTCCACTCGATGTACTTGGTGTAGAGCTGCCGGCAGCGGTTGAACTCAAAGAGCTTCATTTCGAGCTCAATGTATCCTTTGAAGAGCTTATCTTTCGGGCACATGCCCAAACTCTGACCGAGCAGTTTGCGCGCTGTGGTAAGTTGGCCTTGTCTTACCTCAAAGTGGGCAAACATCAGCCAGACCTTGGCGAATGTGAAGCGTTTGTGGGGAAGCAAGCGGATGCACTCCTGGTATATTTGGCGTGTACGCTCAATGTCCTTGGACACGGTCTCCTCGTAAACGGCATAGAATAACCATAGGTAAATATACCGTCTCCAGTGTCGTTTCTCTTGTGTTGGCGGTATTTGAGCAATCGCTCGCTCGTAAATGTCCCGGACTCGGTCCTGGTTGCCAGAGGTTTCCTCCAACTGCGCAAAGTCGATCCATGCATCGTAGTTTTTGGGGTTCTCCTTGATTTGTTCCTCGTAGTGCACGCGTCGTTTCGACAGGACGACATCCTCGATACCGTCTCGGTCTCCGTATTGCTTCTCAAAGGTTGTGAAAGCCTTGTGTAGGTTGACTGATTTCGATCGTGGCATGCGGTCGAGGGCAAACTTGTAGATGGCTCGGGCTCGCTCCAGCTCCTTCAGCCTTGCTTCGAACTTGGCGTATGCCATGAAGAGCTTCTCGTCCATGAACTCATCTCCCAGCGCGGTGACGGCGGTGCCGTAGACGTCACGCACGAGATCGCTCGTGCCGTTTTCTTCTTCGAACTTGGCCCACTTGATCCACTGCACAATGTTAGTGTCCTGTTTGTAGTAGCGTGGGAGGTGGTAGACTTGCGTTCTTTGGTTCAGGGTGGACAATGGTGAACCTCTCGAAAATGGCGCGGCATCTTTCGAATTCCCCATGTCTCTTCTCCAGCTTGATGTATGAACTCCAAGCTGCCTCCTCGGGCTCCCACTGCATCCAGCGTTCAAAGACGGACCTCGCACCGTCGATGTTGCCGAGCGTCTCCTCCATGTAGACATACTTGTACCAGATCTTGTCCACTCGCGGGAGAATGGTGACGGCGCGGTCAAGAAGGTTGCGCGCATGCTGGATGTTCCGATGTTTCATCTCCGAATCGATGTAGCGCAGCCATAATGCGACCGAAGTAGAGTCTACATCCAGCGCTCTTTCGAAAATGGATCGCGCGCGCCTGTACTCCTTCTGCTCCAACTCCCAGGAAGCGTAGCGCATCCAGTTGTTCATGTTGATGCGGTTCCGGCGCACATAGTCTTCAAACTCCTTCCTCTTCCTCCCCTGGAACTCATGCAGCTCTTCCAGATCAGCGAAGCGCTGGGTGGGCGCCTTGAGCTTCTCATCTTGACGGTCGACGGCTTCGCGCAAGAGTTGCTCTGCTGAGATCTGGATGGGTGCGGCGGCCTTGTTCTTGACCCGTGGCGGGCCCCGTGAGGCCTCCATGTTTGCGAGCGGAATGCGATGTGCTCGATTGTATGCGACGAATACGCGTCGTGTGTGGATGGGACGGCGGTTGCGACTGGCTGGTGCTGGGTGAGAAAGCTGGCGAAGCTCGGATCAGAAGGCCGACGGTCGACCGTGGATACGTGGATACGTGCGCACTGCAGCCCGCGGCGCAAAGGCTAGGCGACTGCGACAGCGGTGGCGACTAGGGACTGTCGAGAGTGCTGCTGCCCGGCGATTGACTTTCCCACGAAACCTTCACGGCGTTGAGAACGCGACTTGACCTCGCCCAACTTTTACCCGCGCCGCGCCAAGCAACTAACATCCTTTCACGTCACTGCCGTCGCAACCTGCCCCATCCCCACGACACTCCCAGTCTCGCCAACACGAAACTCGACCGGCGGCCAACCCCAGGCGACAGGTACGTATGCTATTGCGCCATACCGAACCCAACACTCAACCAAACTTTACTAGGAGGGTAACCTCCCGCCGCCGTCGCGACTGCTTCGATCCACGCGCAACCACAAATACTTTCGCCGCACATCTTGAGAAGCGCATCTTTCCAGCACACGCACAGCCATGGCTACCCTCGAGCAGGAGCTTCTCGCCGACTTCGCCGACAGTGGAGACGAAGATGTGCAGGATCTGGAGAATGACTTTGCTGAGGGGGGAGACAACGAGGACGATGACATGGTAGACGAGGAGGCCGAGTACAGGGAGAAGGAGAAGAAAGACAACAAGGGACCCGCAGACATTCGATCCGCTCAGCAGCTCAAGACGAGCCTAGAATCCATCCTTGGGCGCATCGAAGAAACAAAGGATCAGATGGACGTTGTGGACGGCGAGTCGTTTGAAGACTCTCCAGAATACAAGCTCCTCACCGAGGCGAACGAGTTCTCCACCCAGATCGACGGCGAAATCGCTGCCGTGCACAAGTTCATCCGCGACCACTACTCGGCCTTCTTCCCGCATTTGGAGGATCTGATCAAGAACCCCGTCGTATACGCGCGAGCATGTTTGGTCATTGGTGGCGGACCTCTGAAGGACATCAAGACCATTACGCCCCAGCTAAAGGCGATCGAGGGCCTCGAGCCTGCCCAGGTCATGATTGTCGAGATTGAAGCCACGCGCGTTGAAGGGAGACTGCTCGACGAGGCAGAGCTAAGTCTAATTTCAAACGCCTGCAACCTGCTGCTTGAGTTGAACGCTGCCAAATCCAAGATTCTGGGCTTCGTCGAGTCCAGAACCGAGGTCTTTTGCCCCAACCTCACAGCGCTGATCGGATCTCTGACGGCTGCGCATCTCATCTCCTACTCTGGCGGTATCTCGAATCTAGCCAAAACTCCTGCCTGCAACATTGCACCCCTGGGTTCAACCAAAGTATCGGGAGCTACCGTTGGTCTTTCCAACATTGGCTTAAGACACGAGGGTTATCTTTACCACAGCGAGATCATTCAGAACCAAAGGCCCGACCTCCGTAAACAGGCCCTGCGCATCGTGTCTGCCAAGGTCATCCTCGCAGCCCGAGTAGACGCCCACTCCAGCACCCGCAGCGCTGACATCGGCATGGACCTGAGGAGAGAGTGTGAGCGTCGACTAGACAAGTTGACCGAGATACCCGCGAACCAAAAAGGCCAGCGTGCCCTTCCTGTACCCGACGAAAAGCCATCGCGCAAGCGTGGAGGACGGCGTGCGAGAAAGGCCAAGGAAGCAACAGCCATGACCGAGATCCGTAAAGCACAGAACAGGATGACGTTTGGCAAGGAAGAAAAGGAAGTCGGCTACGGCGACTCAACAAAGGGCATG
This sequence comes from Stemphylium lycopersici, assembly GCA_003268315.1. NCBI lineage: Eukaryota > Fungi > Ascomycota > Dothideomycetes > Pleosporales > Pleosporaceae > Stemphylium > Stemphylium lycopersici. The sequence goes on along the minus strand of QGDG01000089.1, from coordinate 75,750 downwards.
GGCATGATTGGAGCCACCGACACAGGCCGCCTCCGCGCCCAGCAAATCGATCCCAAGACGCGCGCCAAGCTCAGCAAGAAGAACCCCGGTTGGGGCGGAGACACGACTCTCGGTGCCGCCTCGTCGCTCAAAGGCTTCGGCGGCGGGGGCGGCACAGCAACCAGTCTCCGCGCCCAGGGTCTGCGAACAGGCGGCGTGGGCCTTGGTGGCGCTGGTGGCGGCGCGGGAACAAACTCTATCGCCTTCACTCCCGTCCAGGGTCTCGAGCTTGTTGATCCCAAGGCTCGCGAGGAGATGAATCGCAAGCGCAAAGCCGAAGATGATCGCTGGTTCAAGGGCGGCTCGTTCACGCAGCTCAACGGTGCCACTTCAAAAGTCGATGCCGCAGGCTTCAAGGTCCCTGCTTTGCCGAATAAGAAACCAAAGTCGGACTCGTAGGCATATGTGGGGTGGGTAGGGTGTGCTATAGTATCTCGAGCATGAATGGCGTATGACATTTCCCGCATTTTCAGCAGCATGGAAAAAGGGGGGCATGGGTGGCGTTTTTTTTTCCTCTTCTTCTCTTCCCTTTCTTTCCGGGGGGTATCTTCGTCGTTTTATGTCTTTTGTACTATGAAGATGAACGGCTATCTCTTCCTACACCTTTTTTCTTTTCTTTCTTTTTTCTTTTCTGGCACTGGTACGAAGAGAATGTCTGATGTTTACCACATCTTATTCAATCAGGTCTAGCCTAGCTTTACGCAACAATCCACTTGTCCTCGCTTATTTGCTTCTCGTCTAATATAATGCACGCGCGCATCCCCCCCATGTGTACATGTTCCGCTCTATTGACAAATGTCGCTTCCAACTCGGCTGTTTCATGAGAAGACACGCAAGCAGAGGGAACTGCGTTCTACATTTCCGTGCAAAACAGGCTTGTGGGTATTCATGGGTGGCTTTGTTCATTTCATTTGTTCTCTCTTTCTCTTACTCCCTTGGCATGCGCGAGAAGGGGACGCTGTGTGCTTGAAAGTGTGCTGGAGGAATAGTGTGTATTATAGGTAAAAGAGTAAGGAGAGAAAAAAAAGAGCAAGTGAGAGGGAGTGCACTATATCCAGTAGTTTCATGTTGTGTATATTCGTTGTTGTTGCGGTTGTTAGTAGTGACGCACTATTTGATCGCATCAAGCCACAAAGTCTTCTTCTCGGCTTCTTAGCATCAAAGGAAAATTTACCCGGTCGAGGCTCTTGGCTACGAAATCCTTCCAGCCCTTAGACTAGAGGGGAGTGAAAATCTCAATGGATTGCCATGACTGCGCTATCCAAGCCATGATAGTGGGCTTTGGACATAGTTCGTACCGGGAATGTGGCACATCAGGATTCGATAAATGGGCGCCTGGCACCAGAGTCCAAGCCTCCTGAGTCGTGCAGTAGGTATTGTAATGTATGTCTCGGCCTAATTGTGGAACCATGTCGGGACATGTGTGTGTTGATGTAACGTGGTGATGGGGATCTGCACCTACCATATACTGCAGCAAGCCGCGTTGATGGCGCTAGATGCGGTTGGACCCGTGGTCTGTTCTTTTTGATCATCCCTACTGATTAATATTGTAGCTCGGGAGCTATCCAGGCCGAATGCTTAAAGTCCGTTCGCGACGGCCGTAGCGTGAACCTGCTCAGGGTCTTGGTAGCGTTTAGATGCATAGAGAAGACAAATCAGCCATTTTTCAATCACTTCGGCGGTGTCAGGCATGGTCAGTGGAATAGAGATGACGCCACGGCCGAAGACAGAGGAGCGGTGCGCCGGATTGGCAAGTGGCGTTGGTTGCTGAGCGTCGCTCAGCTCAGGCGTTCAGTGGTATGGTCCCGAGCGCGGGGCGGAAGGATGATGCGCAAAGCTCGCTCGGTTGGCGCACAACTTTGTTCGAGAAACGTTCGATGCTTCTCGTCTGCTAGGGTTATCCCTGACCTGGCTTTGTCTATATCGCGATAAACGAGATCTTTATGTCTCTCATCGGATCGTTCGTATCAGACACTTTTTGCGCCAGAATGACGATGAGCTAATATGCGTTTTGCGCGGCTTCGTCTTGGGGGCTGCATGCACCACTTTGGTCGCACCCAAGCAAACTCACCCCTGCGACTCACGCAATGATAGCAGCCGTTCACGCACACGCCTTGTCAGCCCTAAGGTCAGGCAGGGTGTTTGGTCGTGTAACAGTCAAGTTGCAGTGCGGCATCAGGTTGCGGAACCAAAGCCAACCAAGGCGCTTGACGTTGGTGCATCTCGGAGGCGGATGCGCAGTATCCAGTCGATTTTTCGACACGTGTTGAGGACCTCTACGCTGGTAAATGGGCGTTTGAGTGCGACAGCTCTGCTGGCAGAGCAAGGTCTCCCGGCTTGATGCAGCTGCTACAGGTTGGTCACACCGAACCCCGTCAGGCCTTGACTGGACCCGATATGTGATGATTTATCCGCCGACAGCCCGGAGGTAGCACCGAATATCGTTTCTTGGTGCTCAGGCTGAGTCTAGCTTCAGACGCTGCATCGTGGCTGGCAGTTGCCTGCCGCGCTTGAGACATTGGCGTTGCGGATAAATATCTAGGGAAATTTGACATTGGACCAGCGGAAGTTCAGTCAGCACACTCTTTGGGGTTGATGAGGCGCGCCGCTGGGAAGGGAAAGCGGGCCGGAGATGCAGCAGCGTACAAGTCGGAGAGGTATTGTACCCAACGGCTGATTGTTGGCAGCCAGCGCACCACTTGTCGCCGTACGTGATATCTGGGGAGTCTTCACACGGGGGGTGGGGCTGCTGTTGCATACTCGAAGCGTCGAATAAGAAGCGTCAGAAGACATTGGTGGGGGCAGCCTCGGAGTAGGACGTTTTTGAGCAACAAGGGCAGGTTGATACAGCGGCTAGAGTAGTGGTGCATAGGCAAGCCAGGCAGATAGCTAAGCGAGCCATGACAGAAGCGACTGTAGCAGGGGGGGGGGGGGGGACAGAGAGGGTGTTCGAGAAGAGATGCCGCTCGCGCCGGCGGCGCCAGGACCCAGGTACTGCGCAATCAGCCTCAATGGCATTTGCCCGTCCGGATCGGAAAGGGATTGGGAGGAGGCAGCGCGCCTTGCTGCATGCACTGTGTGTACACCAAGGCGAGCGACGCGAACGGCGGGTGATGGAGTGACATAGCACGCTGCATGATGGGACGAGAGCTTGGCTCCGTAAGGTACTTGCCCCCAGGCAGGCCCAATGGCGAGCGACAAGGGCGCGGACGGGAAGCTGATTGCAGGAAGAACAGGTGTGGCGGGCCCATTGCGACGCGCAAGGTGTGGACGGACGGCAGCCGGTGGGACATCTGGAGCGCTGGGAGGGCATGGGGCACGTGACCGGCCGGATGCAGCCTAGCGCACGGCATGCTGTCTTTTTATTTTTTCCAGAGCGGTGTCGAGGCCGGCCGCTCCACCTGCATCGCTGGCCATTAACCAAGAGAACTTATTTCCCGATCGCGGGCGCGACAGTGCTCGCTCGCTTTAACACTCGCGCTCGATCAGCAACCCTCAGCGTGCAGGCGAGGCGTTAGTACAGCAATACCCTGCTCGCTACCTTCCGCTCAAGCGAGACTCGCTTGTAAGTCAGTTCAAGTCCCGTTCCTTCCATCCATCCAAGGCACTGCCACATGCGCCCGCCCTCACTACCTGCTAAAGGCGGCTAGCCCCTGCCGCCGCCAGCTGGCGTCGTCCTGTCACCAGCCCCCAGGGCTCCCTTGGGGCCTCGCCGGGCGTGGGCGTGAGAGCGCGCGAGAGAGAGAGAGAGTGTGTGTGTGTGTGTGTGCGTGTGCGTGTGTCTTGAGTCTCCATCCGGGCATCCCCTCGCGGCGCCTCTTGACCACGTACCTAGTCTCGCTAGTGCCCTCTAGTCGCCCCTTGGTGGGCTGCAAAGACACTCGCCAATGCGTTAATCTATGCCGCAGGCGTCCTGTCCGTCCTCTATCCCGCAGCCTGTACCAGTGCACAAGTACTTGCAGCCCGGCGCCCTCGAACCGAGCGGCCAGGCCCCTGTCCGCGGGTCAAAACACCCTCGCCAACTCAGCTAATCCCAGTTCCTTGCCTGGCTTGCCGTCCCTCTTCCCATCCAAGTCTGCCTTCAAGCTTTCTAGCGCCTGTGTGCTCTCAAAGTCAACCGCCGACGTGTGTTGCGCCCCAGTGAGGCCTTGTCCATAGCTAGCCCATGTCGCACGACTTTTCCTCTCAGATCAACTCTGCGCCATACTCGCCAGCGCCATCGCACTTTTCGCACCAAAGCATGGCCGATCCCAACATGCAGCAGTCGCGACAGCAGACGGTCGCCTACCCTTCACCGCATTCCTACCCGTCACCTTCGATGCAACCCACGTACACCTACCCGCCTCCCCAAGGACAGCAGAGCAATGAAGGCTACCGAAACTCTCCCCAGGGCTCCAACATGTCGCTGCCGCCGCTCAATTTGCCGCCAATACGTCTGCAAGACGGCCAGCAACCGCAGGCGCAACCCCAGCCCTCCCAGCAGCCCATGGGCTCTCCGCTCCCACCGCCGCAACACGGTATGCCGCAGTATTATCCTCACCCATCCCACGCGCAGCCCGGCCAGCCCATGATGGCCAACATGGGCCCGCAATTCAATGCCATGCGATACCAGTTGCCGCCACAAGGCGACCAGCGAGTTCTCTCGGGCGGTCGCCATAAGAAGGAGATCAAGCGCCGCACAAAGACGGGTTGTCTGACTTGTCGCAAAAGAAGAATAAAGGTAAGTGAGAACCGGCGTCAATGGTACGCGATAGACGACGCGACGCGAAGCCAGAGGAGCTATTGCCTTGTCGCTTGCTTAACCGAGCGAGAAACCCAAACTCCTCTAATCCGACCTCTCGCGTCGCGGAACTACGGCTGCCTTCCTGCAGCAGCACGTCTAAGAAATGCCCTGCACCACTGACTTTTGACCCTCTGCGCAGTCGTGGTGCGGCATCTTTTGCGGGCTTACTGCAACTTTTTTTTTTCTGCGGCGCGCCCGCCAACATCACCACCATCATTGACTCGCACATGAGCTGACCACGACCCCGACAGTGCGACGAAGCCCACCCCATGTGCAGAAACTGCCAGAAAAGTAAGCGCGAGTGTCTCGGCTACGATCCAATATTCAAGCAACAGTCCGGGCCGGCTCAAATACAACCCGCTCCCAACGCTGCGCCCGCCCCTCACGCAACAAACGCACCCCCCGCGCCTGCCCCGCCCGCCTCAACCTACAGCCAGAGCCCAGTGCCCCAGGGCTACGCTCCTGCTTCTTCGGCTGGGTACGCCAGTGCCGCGCCTGCCACGAGCGGGGAACACCAGCCCGCCAACTTCCACGCAATCGACCCTGCACTCGCCCAGGCAGACCCGGGACTGCAGTCCAACCAGCACTACAACGCTGTCCACCCCATGGATCCTGCCATGAGGGCGCCGCCCGGCCCCAATTCCTTCCCCCCGCCGCCAGAGCCGCTTAAAGGTTGGTCCACATGCTCATCTTGCCGCATCCCCACTGACATCAACCCAGGCAAACGACTGCACATTACCGACATCTTCGGAATATGTAACCACAGCCCTCCAGAGGTGCCCGCGCGCACCTCGCCTGTGCCGCGTGAAATCGACGACGAATTCAGCCGCATCTTCATCAACGACTACTGCCAAGGCCTAGACACCCTTCTCGAGACCACTTGGTTCTCTACAAACAACAATGCGCTCAACAGAGTCTTCAGCGACCGCTCTTTGCACGAAGAGGCCGCTTACTTCACCGAGACCATCAAGTACAAGGCATCCGACAACGACATGACGGGCGTTTTCAGCCAGGAGGCCCGTCTTCTATGGCACTTGCTAGGCACATGCAAACACAACCCACCACCAGCCAATGGGCCAGCATCCGAGAGCGACGAATTTTCGTTACGAGAAACCCGAGCGCGTTTCGACGTCCTGGAAGCTCTCCTAACCAACCAGAACCTCGAGCCCAACCCACTGCGACAACTCTCGTACCCTGCTGGCCTCGATGAGGAAGCGAGGGGCCAAGTCGACTTTTGGCAACATCTGGGCGACTTTGTCCAATACTCCGACTCGGACACTGCGCCTCCCGGGGCTGCGGATAACGCCCTTGCAGTAATACGCGGCGTCTTGCGCATGCATGAAGTGCGTGATGCCATCTACTCCATCGCCATTGCGCGCCACTATGGAAGCCGAATTGGCGGATTCCCCAATGCTCTACCAGCCCCGTTGAACCAAGCTCCGGAAAGCGACCTGAACAAGCTTCTTGTTGCCATGTCCTTTATCAGTCACGAAAGCCGTGCAGCTACCCAGCAGGTACTTGCGCGCGTTTGCGACATGGCCATGTTCTCTTGGGCTGTCTCGCGCATGCCGCAAGGCCATCAGCCTGGCGTCTTCCCACAATGACAACAATCCGGAGTAAACTAAAAGTCCTGGGGTGCGTTTCAAAGTTGGCGAGGGTATTTGGCTCATGCTATTGTACCACCAATTGGAACATTTGACTTCAATTTTTGCATTTACCGAGCGGGCGTTGCTTTTTTCCTCTGCCGAGCTGATAGCAGCATGGCTTCCCATCGTTTATGATTATATCCCCCTCCCCCTCCCCTCCCATTGTCCCCACGGCCCCCTTTCACCCCTTTTTCACGTACGTTTACAACCTTCTTGCATCTACCGCGCGCACGGAGCTGGTGGGATCTACAGCATTTTGGAGCAGGCATCACACAAGATATACCCGGTTCAGCTCGATCGTGTCCTGTTCTTTATTCTTCGTCTCCATGGCATCCCCCTTGTTTGCGGGGTTTATTGCCCTAATCCATATTTTTCATCATCATCATCATCATCGTCATCATCTTGATCGCTCAAAGTAGAGAAGGAATTGTCAAAGATTTTACTTACGATATATGAAGGAATCATCGTAACGCAGCATTCGCTAAAGCTAGAGATTGAACCATAGCCAACATACCTTACCAGTGCCTTGTTCTTCTTTCATCAGCCAGAAATATGCAGGATTATTGACTTTTTTTTTTCCGGGTGGGGGGAGTCGAGGTTAGACGGCCGTGAGTGAGGAGGGCGTGGGGGTGGAGTGTCACGCCATGCAAGCTGAAAACCTCAGCTATACCAATTCTCACAAGTCACACAACAGCATGTTTGAAATGAAGGGAGAAAATCGTTGGCTGTCGTCGCGCTCCTCTCTTTACCGACCTTTTTAAAAAAAAAAAAAAATCTTAGTAAGATTGGCATGCTCCCACTCGGACAATACCGACCGAATATTCGCATCACCCTTTTCCTTGCCTTGCCTTGCCCCATTCCCTGCTCTGTCCTACCAGATGTCGTCCCATCTCCCCTCGTCAGCCAGCCACCTACCTACCTACCCACCTGCCTAGCTAGCGGCTCACCGTATCGCCAGACACGGCGCCCGTTCCGAATAGTCTCGCTTGAGAACCATGGTATACCATGCTACACTGCAATAATCCTCCCCCGGAACTGAACCTTGAAATAGCAGGTAGCGGGGCTGTTGGTACGCACATGTAGTGTAATGCGTAGGGGTGGGGGTTCTGCGGTGGTAGCGGTGGTAATAGTAGTAGTAGCAGGGAACGTAAAAGGACGAGCCCGACAGGCTGGATATTCTCCGATTGTGCAGGTTGTACTAGGTAGGCGTCGGCTTTTGCTGTTTGTTGTTCCTTGTTTGTGTTTGTGTAATGAGGTGGGTGGTGGGTGGTACGGGTTACGTGGGTTGCTAGGGTGTGTGCGTGCTGTGTGCTGTGGGTTGCTGAGTGCGTAGCTGTTTGTTAGCTGGGGATATGTAGGTAGGTAGCTGGACTGGTAGAAGAGGTTAGTTGGAATGCGGTGTGTTTGGTGTAGTATATTGGGTATTGTGCGCACGTTTTACTCTCCTTGACGGTGGAGTGCACGCGCATGTTTAGTCATGACGAGATAGAGCTGTGGAGCTTCGAGAATGCCTTGTGTTGGCAGTGGTGGTAACACTGAACTAGCGGTGGGAAAGCCACATCTTACCTTCTCACCGGCCCTTTTGTCATCACCTTTGTTTTCGACTTGGTTTTCTCTCTCTTATCATCTCTCTAATGTCAATTCCTCAGCTTCTCAGCCCCCTTTCTAGTCACACATGGCTTTGCTTGCTCGGTTTACTAGTCAAGCATGATCACTCCTCCCTCTCATCTACCTGTCAACTCCTATGTGCATGTAAATATAGATCGTCAACGTGTTGCACAGTGCAACGAACAACGGCGCGTGTACAACGGTAGACAAGGAAGTGCCGGTGGTGGGAGAAGAGTGCCGGGTTGGGGGTACTAGAATGTGGAGAGACCGAGAGAAACAGGGCTGATTCGTTAGCTTCGGTCGCGAACGAACGGGGGACTCGAGACGGTCAAGTGCTTTATGATGCTGCAGGAGACAAGACCTGGAAGATGAGTGGGATGGGGTATAACTTGGAGTTTACAAGGAACGGGTTATGTATGAGAACCATGACATTTTAAAGTCATCTAAGAGACTGTCCTTTTTTATTTAAAAAAACCCTGCTCTTCGGGAAGGGAAAGTAGCGGTAAAAGTCCTACCATTCCAACATGCTCTCCCACACCCAATCTACCATTGCTCCCCATCCCCCCAAACGCGATGCAAGATCGTTCTGGAAAATTTACTCTCACCAGGACTCTTGATGCACCACCCCACACGATTCCCGCGTCGCGTGTCGCGCCAACCGCCCGCATCGCCCACAACTTCTTCGCTGAGATCGCTTTCACCCTCGGTAATCGGCCTACCCCGTCGATCCACAACCGTACAGCCCCTGGTCCACTGCCCGCTCGTCTCGACCCTCACGTCCTCTTCCTTGAACTTCCACGCAGGATTCGCAGGACACAGCGCATACCAAATCGTCAGCGGGTCGTGCAACTGCAGCCCCTGCGTCGTCGCATCCTGCTGCGGATTCAACGACGCGTTCTTCGCGAACGTGGAGGTAAGGAACAAGTGCGTCCATTCGGACAGCGGACTCCCCTTGACGCCCTGCCGCGCAATGTAGTCTTCGTACATTGTCTTGGGGAGCACGTGCTGCTCTGTTGTGTCGAGGGGGAAGAGTTTGATTTTGAGCTGCTTACTTAGTTTGGCTGGGTACGGCGCGAGTTTGGCTTGTTTCTGCGCGCTGGAGAGCGTGGGAGGCATGGTTAGGTGCGGATTTTGCGATGTTAGGGCGAAGACGCGGGCGCTGGCGACAGAGTCGGCGTACGTGTTGAATTCGGCGCCAGGTGTCATCTGGTTTCGGGGGTTTAGTGAAAGGCAGGTACGGGTGTTGGGTTGTTTGATTAGATTGAATTGGGGGGGTAGTTGTGATGGGAGAGAGATGGTGGTCATCTCTACGAAGAGACTTCAGAGCTGTATACTGTGCCAGCCAAGGTGGTGGAGTGATGGAAATGTTAAACTTACGTTTCCAGGTGCGTCAATGGCGCCACCCATGACGACTACTTCTTTGACCTTCAAGAAGGTTTCTGGGTCTTGCGAGGCGGCGATGGCAAGATTTGTCAATGGTCCCACGGCCACAATCGTGATTGTATCCGGCTCGTTCTCCCTCAGCAAGTCGAGCATAACTTCATGCGCGGGTTTGAGCGAAGGGGTGAAGAGACAATGCTCTTCCTTGGCCTTTTGGAGATTTGCTGCTTCTGCAGAGGAAAGATCCTTTGGCGTGGGCTCGAACAGTGACTTCCATGTCTCTGCTGGTGAGAGGTGGGGGTGCTGATAAATGTTAGAACGCGAAATTGTAGAGGGATTCGGGGGAGTACAAACACTATGATGTATGCCTCCAAGACCATCAATGCCGTCTTCATGGCGTTAGCTTCGAGTCTGACCGTCTCTCCCATCAAACTTACGGAAGAAATCCGCCACCATCATATGTTCTGCCAAAGGCTCCTCTGCACCAACAGCGACTAATCCAAACCGTCAGCACATCATCCGCATCTCACATGCATTTCCACAGCCAAACAACATACCAATGGGTTTGCGCGCATCCAACGTCTCAAAACCCTCGGGCCTCCCATTCTCCTTGCGCCACGCGCGTTCCTTTGCAATATGGTGGAACAGCGTAACGACGTTTCTCAAGCAGCTATTTTGGCGTCATCTCATCAGCAAGCTCTCTCTTTCTCCTCCCATCTCAAGAAAGACGAGAGAAGAGAAATGCATTCAAACAGAAAGACAGCTCAAACTCACTTCTTGACCTCGACATTCCCAAACGTCAACGACACCAGCAGGATGTCCAACTCCTCCTTCTTGGCCGAGAAGGCAAGAAGCAAGGCCAAGACATCATCTACACCCTACACAGTGACATTTGGATTAACAACACGTCTCATGAAGCCAGCTTCTCTCAACATTTTCTTGGGGGTTGGGTTTGGTATGATTTGGCCTGGTCTTTGGTACCCCGTAACTAGTCTTTTACCCCGCATGCACACACGCCCACCACGCAAACAACAGAAAGACATGGAGAACAAAACAGAAAAAAAAAAACTCACAGGGTCCGTATCAATAATAATCTTATTCGGTGCCATACTGTCGTCGTCCGTAGCTACTCCAAAAAGGCAAGAGGAAGGAGGAAAAAGAAAAAAAATTACAATGTACAGCTACAAGTGTAATTGATGGAATCAACGTGTTGGTGCTTGCTTGCTTGCTTGCTTGATAGCCTAGCTTGCTAGCTAGCTAGGTACGGCAGTCGGTCGGTATACGTCAAAAAGCCCCGCCATGCCCGCGATTAGATAAAAACAGAACTAGTTGGCTAAGCTAGTCGGTAGGCCGTCCCACCAAACCGCGCATGGAAGGTGTACCTAGCAAACGTACAGGGAAAGCCGGCGGAGGTCACCGACAGGCTGTAACAGTAATACGAGGCTCCACCAGTACAGCAGCGGTCCCCCCCCCTTTTATGAGAATGACGTTGCTTTCCGATTGATTCCATGGCCAGAAAATAGTGAATGAGTGGGACGCAAATGTCATGAACGTTATAGGTGTATATGCATTTGAAGAAAAATTGTATGAAAAACAAGCCTGTCTCTCTCTCGACGCGAAATATCAGCCCAAATCGCGAAGAAACATCAAACGCCCGAGCACCTATATTCCATTTCATAGTCTACAACGTTTGTCCGTTTACCAAGCTGGCAAATAGCTGGGCAAACGGAAACAAACTGCAACTTTTTGAAATTTCTTTGCCCTTTGCTACTCCCAGTTGTTTATAAAGCCTCCCTAAAAGCAGGCCCACCGCTCCGCTTGCTTGCACCTTGTACCCAAGAATCGATATGATATTCGTCATCGGATGGTAGAGAAAAAAATAATCGGTGTTCGCTGTTCCCCCAGCGTATGAATCGAAAGACACATGTCGCGTGATGCGTGATGCTGTTGGTCTAGTCTAGTAGACCTTCTTCTTCTCGTCGACGGAGAACTGTCCGGGACCCATGTTGACCAGCAAGAGGAGACCGCCACTAAAACTATTGTCAGTATTTCCTCCTAGATTTGCATGGGACAAAGGGAGAAACTTACACAATGGAGAGGATTTGGAAGAAGTCGTACTTGGCAAAGTCCTTGTGGGGGTGGTGCGGGTGCAGAGTCCACCAGTTGTTGACGTAGAGGTTGAAGACGCTGAGAATGAGGACGAGCATGATGGCGGAGAACTTGGCCTTGAAGCCAACCACCACCATGACGCAAGCAACCAATCCCAGAAGACTGGCAATGATTCTCCAGAAACCCCAGTCGCCGCGGAAGACGAAGCCAATGAAGAGGAAGATGAGCAGGACACGTCCAGCGAGTTGGAAGTACATCTTCCTGTCCTTCTCGTCAAGCTGGGGGAGGCCGGCGGGAGCAAACTTCTTGCGAACCCACGAGTCGGAAAGCACCATGAGCAGACCGCCGACGACGGAAAGATTGCGGAGGAAGAAGTTGAGGTCGAAGACGAGGCCGTATCCGAGGCCCTGCAACACAACCACGCCCATGAGTCCACAAACGCTGTACTCGGACCACTTTCGTGCAATGACGCCCACGGAGCAGAAAGTCATGGCGAGGACGTTGACAATGAGGAACAAATGTGTTGCGCCGTTGGGGACTAGAACCAGCCATGTTAGCAAATCGTCCGGACTCGTGGTGAGAGGGGCAATAATGAGGAAGCCTACTGTGTCGGTAGTCGTGGAGATATGTGAGCTGGTCGGTCCATTGTGTGACTATGCGCAGCGCGTCTTCGAGGAAGGTTACGACGATGAGGAAGCGGCCAATTGCTGGGAGGTACCTATTGTAAAGCAGGCGAATCAGCCATTGCACTCCAAAGGCGCCGCCGTGGCATTGCAACACGCTCGAGCGCGTGTCGTGATCCAGCGCGTACTTACGGCTTGATGGGGTCGGCGACCGTGTCCAGCATGTCCTCCAGCTTGCTCGTCTGCGCCCGCAGTTGTTCCAAGGGACTCGGATCGTTCCTCATGTCGTCGTTGCGCCCGGAGTTGCCAAAGGGACTTTGGTTGCCCAGATGGTAGCCAGCTGTGCCGCGTATCTGCGCCATGGCTGATTGTGTAGTGGAAGGAGAGGAGGAGGGGGTGTGCGAAGCGAAAGGTATAGTAGGTGATTGAGGGGGTTGCTGCTACTACTCCGAACAGGTGTCCTTCACGCGATCGAGCTCGGAAACGTTAGATTATGTCAGCAGCTAACCCTATTGCGCGCTACCTTGGGGTCTCACTACAACTCTTCTGTTGCAGGCTAATGAATCGCAGGGTTAGAGGGACGCTTAGGGTTCCGCGTGAGGGCCGTTTAGATTCACGCATATTGCCCTGCGTGCCCTTGCGACGGCTTGTTGGCGGGGGCCCTCGTCCCTCGCTTCGCCCAACGTTCCCAACTTACACACGCTCCAGAGGCCAGATTTCTCAATCTGCACTCTTCCTTATGGCGTCACGGTGGGAGGCGGTACCTGACATTACCGGCCCTTTTCGAGCAAGGGGATTTACGTGCTGACACGGATACGGTCACTAACACAACCATGTCAGCTCTATTTTTGGCTCTCTGGGCGTTCGTCAGACCTTTTACTCGTTGCGAGCTTACCTTGGGGTGGAGCAGCTGCAGTACGACTAAATCTTCATCGCCATCATCACCACCACCACCAAACATATATTTAAATGCTTCTTTAGTCTGTATGCACTGCAGGCGAGGCATTTCTCATCTTTTTCTATTTGATACGCCTCAAAGAAGCGTGTCACTACATGTCGGCTGCAGCGCAACCTGATGTTCAAGTGTAATGGTAGCAAGTACAGCGAGACAAATACAAGGGGGAGGTTTCGCAACAAAATAATCACAAATGCAACCACCCCCCTTTACGCCATTGCTTTTTCCAATGCCCAGCACAGCAAAGCAGAGGCACAAGTCCGTCAATGTCTCATAGATTTTCATCGCCTCCGAGTATTCCCACGTAATCGTGCATGTCGAGTGTTGCCTCCCCCTCTCGCCAAAGTACAACCGTCATAGCAGTGAAACGCTGGCAAGCCGCCGTCCCAACGCCTGGAAGACCCCCCCTCCGTGTACTAATGATCGTCGTAATGACAGGAAATTGAGAAAGGATAATAGACGTGGGTATGGCATGACTCGGTACACGGACGGAGGTCGCTCAAGACCACTTGTTGGCCTGATCACCATCAAGGACCTCACATGACGGCCCAGTCATCAATTTCGTCGCCAGTCTTGGGGTTGAACTCTTCAGCGAGGATCTGGTAGCGGGAGCTGGGGTTCTTGTTCTCCTTGATAATCTCCGTTGGTCGGACCGGCTTTGCTGATTGAGGTGCCTTGGTAGTGGTAACCTCGTCACGCTCTTCGGCCAACTCTTCGTTGACCGTCTTGCGCTTCGGCTTGCCTCCCTTGGGAACAGTGGTCCAGGCCGAGTCCTCCATGGCAAGCCGGAGCTGCTCCTCCTCAGAGGGCAGGCCGTTGTACGGGGCCGAAGTCGACGTCTTGCCGTTGGTAGGAGCCTTGGTAGCGGGGGCGGTGGCGGAAGCGTCGAATGTGTCGAGAAGCTGGCCAGTAGGAGCAGCCTTGGGAGGCTGAACAGCGCCACGAGAGGGGACCTCGGTCCAGGCGTTGGAGGCGGGAGGCTTGCTCTGCTGAAGACCGTTCTTGGCCGGCTCGCCGCGCGCCTCACGGGCAACGCGGCGCTGCTTCTCCTCGAGAGCCTTGCGCGCCTTCTCCTCCTCCTCGCGCGCCGCCTTGGCTTCTTCCACCTTCTTCCTGTTCTGGCGTTGCTTCTTGGTCTCCTGCGCAACCTCGGCCTTTTGTGTCTGGGCCTTGACAGACTTGGCGGGCTTCTCGGAGGGCTTGATGTTCATGACGGCGGGGGAGGCAGCGCGCTCGCCCAGCATGTCCGACACGTCCTTGCCGCTTGGTGCCTGGTTGACGGCGGCGGCGGGTGGGGCGACGTCCTCGACCTTCTCAGCAGCGGCCTTGGGGGCCGCCGCCTTGGTGGTGTTGTTGTTGTTGTTGTTGTTGTTGTTGTCCTGAGCCGGCGTCTTGACCTGCTTGCGCGCGGGCTTAGCCTTTGCAGCCTTCTGCTTGGGCTTGGTCTCCGAGTCCCAGTTCACCGCCTCCTTTAATGAGCTGGTGGTGGACTTGCCCGTTGTCGACCGTCCCCGCGTGTCGGCGTTGTTGTTTTGGTGTGCATAGTACCAGTAGGCTGCGGCGCCAATGGCCAGGAACATGGCCCAGCTCATCCACGTCTCCATCATGGGCGAGGTGCTGTATCGAGTCCGCCGAGGGAGGTCGCTGCGAACGTATACGTGGCTGCTCTAGGCAGAGTGCAATTACTGATACGAGGGCCAATGTCAACTTGATGTTCGCACCGAGTACAATGCAAATGCAGCCGTCAGGAGAGACAAAGGGGGCGGCGGCAGCGTAAAGGACAGGTGATGCGAAGAGTAGTGCGACGACGGGGGTCCATCAGGGAGAGCAGGCAAGGAGTAGGAGAGTCAAAAGGGGCTTACCGGTAATTGTCTTTGCCTTGGCCTGGGCGTGGTACCTTTGCTGTTTGACGCGTCGCACAACCAGCTTTGCTCAACAGACCAGATGGCGTTTCGAAAAGGCCAGGTAAAGGTGTTGAACCACTTCGGGAGCTACTCGACCATCAAAGTGCAGCCTCGGAATCGCCCACACTTGACGCTTGTGGATTTGACTACCCGTGAAACCGCTCAAGTGCTGCAGAGTGGCGCCCACACAACCGCGAGGCTAAAAATGTGTGCTGAGGGACAGGATGCAGCTGGGGGTTGCAGAGTAAAAGAGCGGCTTCGTGTGGTAGTGACCTTGGAGTGCTCCCCCATTGGGGCACGCCACTAGACAGGGGTCCGCTAAGAGCTGCCGGAGAAGGAATCCATCCATCACAGTCAAGTCAGCACCGAGGGGTAGTGGCTATACAATCTTGGGTGGATCAACAACTTTTATTTGCAGCAATACATCAGAGCCTTCCCCGTGCAACGGATTCCCTCATAGCACTTTTCGTCGTCGCCGTCGCCGTTGCCGTCGCTATCGTCGTCCAGCAGACACAAGAGGGACTCGAAAAGGACACGAAGCTCCAAGCCCTCCAGGGCTAAGCTCGACCTGCGGAACGCCAACTCCGACCCCCGACAGCCGCCTCCATCGTCTAAGCGGCCTAACACGAAGCCACCTATTCTTCATCCGCCGCTAGATTAATTGGCACGTCACTAATTACACCGTATCATTGTGCACCGGGAGCCCTCACCCTTGGGCCCGGCACTCTTGTCCCTTCCAGCTAAAAAATCTCCGGCAGGCAGGCAGCGAGCGAGCCATCCAGCCAGCCACTGTACCAAGACTTTCACGTGTCAAGTTGTCCACCACTCGAACGCCTCAAAGGTCACCGTGTAGACAAAGCAAGTGCACCGAGTATCAGATTGCTACTGTTACTACTCCACAAGTGGATACCTATTATTGCCACCACTTCGGCGGCCAGCGGTACGACTAATCGGAAAGTTCTAGCAAACAAAACGGCATGTCGTTCGTCACGTCGTCATCGTCATACCCAGGTTAGAACCCTTATTTGTATACCCATATACCCATCAAACAACAAACCAAGCCACCGACGCCATCACCCCTTACTTCTTTTCCGAGGGAGAGAGAAAAGGAAACGAGGGGATGAAAAAAATCTTCATCGAGATAACAAGTCGCAAAAGACGCCATCTCCTTGTAACATTCAACAATGCCTCTTTGCAGCATTTCCCTCTCCCACATCCCCGAATTTCCTCTTCTTGGACTCTCCATCGCTGTGCAGACTAGAGCTGCGGCTCATCGGTGGAGTCGCAACGCCATGTAACGACGACAGGGGAGCTGGGGCAGTGTAATGTGGCGTAATGATGCCCGCTTGAGCATGATACAAAGTATTGTTCCGCTGGAGAGGCGGTGATGGCATTTTCTGGCCTTGTGCTGCAGCAGCTTGTTGTTGCTGTAGCTGTTGAGCGTGCAGCGCCGCAGCCTGATTCCGCTGCGCCACCTGCATCTGTCTTGCAATATCGCCCAGTCCCGGACCCACGATATTCCGATCTCCTATTATCGTTGCGCCGCAGTTGACAGTAATGTTGATGTTGGGAAACTTCTTCACGCCCCTGACCTGCGTCCTTGATGTTTGCTCTGGCTGTGCTGTTGCCATTGTAGGTGGACTTGGAGGTGTGATAGGTCGGGCGGCGTCTGCCGGTTCTTTGTTGTCGCCGTTGAGCATCGAGGTGATGAGGTTTGCTATTCTCACGCTGTCCATCTGCGCAATCGAGATGATGTTTCCGTTTCCGCGGATTTGTGTGGCCGCGTTGATGGTCACATCGGGTGTGTCGTTTTCATCTTCCTTGTCATCTTCCTCCTCTCCCTCATGATCGTATGGACTTGCTACGTTTGGTATTGGCATAGTGGGATCTACAACCATATGATAGGCTGGTGGTGCTGGCATATCCTCCGAGGATGGAATCGATGCAGTGACCCTATTGATTGGTGATGAAGAAATGTGTTGCAGCGTTGATACTTTTGCGCTCTGCAAGGCTGTGTTGCGAAAGGGATCCATGATCTATATGCAGTCCCGTTGCCAAGCGTCTTTCCGAGTTGTTACGGGTGTTGCTTGTGGGGTATCGTGACCGTGGGGTCGTGGCGTGATGTTGGTGTGACGGATTGTCCGGAGATCATGCGAGTCGACTACCAGAAAGCTGGTGGTTAAAGGCTTTGCCGGTAAATGTTGCGCGACCACGAAAAGATGGACGGTAGATTCGACCCGGTATATACCCGTGGTTTTTCTAATCGTAGGCAGCAGACCAAAGTTGGCCGTCAGCAGTGATCCTTTTGATGTTTGCAGCCTGCAATCTAGAATAAATCAGCAAAACAAGGCTTCCACCTAATGGTTCGCAACCAACTCACACAACAGAAAGCGACGAGATTTCACCCGTTGCGCGTCAAACTTCATAGAGCAATAAATGAAGAAGCATATCCTATTATACCACAGCCCCTCCAACCGCTATTGACCATCATCTGAAACACCCAACACAATAGCAAGGACGCATAAAAAAACACTCCGAGTGCTACTAAACCCCCCACCACATACTCATGCATGTCATCCACACACACACACACACACACACACACACACACACACACACGTTACCGCCGGTAGTACCCCAGTGCAACCTGTCACGGGCTTTGTACATGATGCACCCCAAAAACGTACCCCCCATCGCGGCGTGTAATCTTGCTATTGTGACCCTCGTCGCTCAATAGGGTTGAGAGTCGACGCTAGGCAAGATCCAGCGCATGCGCCACAACCGGCAGATCAGCACTGGACGCATTTGGACCAGCGGGCCATCTGAGCTTCTGCCTACGCATGGCTCGCATGCACCGGTTGGGTGTGAATGAGGCTGTTAAGCCGCAAGGCGGCAGACAGAGATACGCTGCGTTGAGTCATGCTATCTCGATGCCAAAAAGGAAATCTGGCTTGGTACTACCGTGCACCTGTTGCACATGGAGCGGGCGGACGTGTCAATAGGACAATAGGAAGAAGATTCCACGCTGGGGGGAAACGAACGAACGAATTACTCTTCAAACTAACCAACAGCCCGTGTGTTGTAGTGGTGCTTGCTTACCGGGGTCGTGTCAAACACATGTCTTACCTGGACAGTCATACTCTGGTCACGCAATGATGCGCAATGTGAGACCTCTATGGCGCTTGCTGTTGGACTGAAGGATACCTAGGTGCTAGGAAAGGAGCGATGGCGACGATGATGTGGGTACACAATAGGCAACAGCACACGAGAACAATAGGAGCTTTAGTCCCAAACCACTTGAAAGCATAACCACGCACCGAGAGGCCTCGCGCTAGCCCTTTTTCCTTATTCGAGGCCCGCAAGAAGAGCATGTTCTATGCGTTGGCCATCATCACGAGCATTGGACAATGTGGCGTGCATGTAACATTGCGTGATTCCTCCACCATGGCGATGAACAGGGCCGGAGACTGGTCGATCCAAAGCCCCTTTCCATCTGCGAACGCTTCCGAAAGCCACACGATGCTGCGATCGTGCGCCCCTTTGAACCAAGGCGCAAGGCAGAGGTAGAGCCAAGAAAGCAGGCCTCTAAGCCTTTTTCTTCGCGCCCTGCAGCAGCTGCTATATTCCGACATGCCCATCAGGGTTCCCCCCTCATCTCCTCAAATCCGAGACTAGTGTGTTTGCATAGCAACCTTGGAATGGGTGGATTGGAAAAAAAAAGGGGGGCTTCAAAGTGGATTACATCAACACGACCGGAAAGAGTGAATAATAGGAATGCGAGTGATTCTGCTAGTGCCAAGTTTGCTGGGAAAAATTGCAGATTTTGATTTGCAAATTCAACACGCTGGCTAGCTAGGCAGCTACCGAGATGGATGGAGGGAAAGCTATGCCGCAAAGAACGCTGTTGGGCTGTACACATGTCTCACTAACCATTTCGTTCCAAGACAGACAGACAGACAGACAACCTGCTGACCTTCTCCCTACAAAACCTGGAACACAGTGCTTGCCCTTGACATTGCTGCTCAACTCCCTCTGATTGGAAACCCAGCCAATGAACCTCTACGCTGGTATTATTGTTTTGCGGGGTACCTAAAATTTACGCTGGTGTTGTACAAGTTGTGCCGTGGTGACAGACACACACACCCCAAGACGCCATGCTACAGAAATGACAATGCGACTAATTCCAACATTTCATAGTCGGCGTCCAACAAGAAGATTATGAGGCTACCAGAGTTTGCGACGCCGCGGAGCAAGGGAGCGCTGTCGAGAGAAGAACTCGACTCGACCACCTCTTGCTACGATTGCTGAGAGAAAACTTTTTTCTAGTATAGGGCCTAGATCTATCATCGTTGCGGTCGATATTGCGGGATTTCGTGTAGCGGCCGTTCGTGATAGAAGAGATTCTCAGACCAGGGCGGTAGCTTCTTGTCACGTTCGTACAGGTAGCCGCAGTTGTTACAAAGAGTGCGTGGCCCTTTTGGTCCGTCGCGAACTGCCCATACGGCAGTTCCCCAGACCCAGCAATGTGAGCATCGCCATGTTTGCCGCTCTCTGTAGTGTTCTTGTTAGCATAAAGAGTGCGATTTGAAATCGCTATGAATACGTACGCTTCTTGCAGCCCTCCGTCCTGGCCACCATAGCCAGATCCTCCTCCACCAGCCCCGGGCGTACCACGTCCGACGGGACTCAGACTCCTGAATCTTCTCTTCTTCTTGCTGCGCTCACCGCGACCCATGTTCTCTTGCCCTTCGATATTGTTGAAGAATTCGTTGGCAGGGGTGCCCGTCATGTTTGCGGTTGAGGAGAAGCGTGCCGTTTCTCGCCGTAATCTGCGGATCTGCCTCTCACGGTCGCCTTCGCGCTTCTCGATCTCTTCAGGCGACAGGATCTCGACCTTTGGCTCCCACTCGTCACAGAGGTGCTCTTGGTCATATCTCCAACCTGCGCCGATGGTAGGTTCTACGGCGTCGTTGTCGATTTCTCCATCACCAACTAGTCCGCCGTTCTCACAAGCCTCCTTCTTGAGCCGTAGTACTGCTTCGTAGATGCTATGCGTCATGGCGTTCACCCATTCTCCGGAAAGCCCGAGGTCTGCGCAGGTAGTTTTCGCAAACATCTCGGCGAATCCTGGTGGATGTAATAGTGACCACTCGAATTTGTCCGTGTACAGCCGGTTCATAAGGTTGATGTTCAAGGTAACGATACAGCGGTACGTATCATCGGGGTTGTGAAGTTCCTCCGAAGGCAGCGCTGTAGCCTTTGCGCTGATGCCATTTGGTATGCCTGCAGGCGTCTGCGCTCCCTCTGCATGCGATGCGCCGTTTGTCACGGGAGTAGAGGCGCCATTCGTGGCTGGGACTACAGGGGTGGAAGTGCCATCGCGAGAAGGCAGGATGAATTTGGCGTTCGTTCCTTGAACTGCCGGGGAATGTGTAGAGTGGAAGAGTGGATGTAGGGCAACACCGGCATACTCTTCCAATTGCTGCCGGATCTGGTTCGCGATTTGTGATATTATCAGCGGCTTCCGCTCGGTCGGAAGATCCAGCTCATCTACGAATTGCTTTGCGAATTGATCGGGCGTAGTCAGAGCCTCGTGGAGGTTCCACAGAAACGAGTCCTTGAGCCTATACGCAGGGGTGACATCGGGCTGCTTGTAGGCGGGCAGGTTCTCGTTGATGCCGAATTCGCGGGCGTTAGAGGGCGTTGGTAGCGGTGCTTCGGGACGGAAAGCCTGGATGTCCATGTCTATCCGAATGGGGATCAATGTCACTGGCAAGACGGACTGCGTCTGCACTTGCTTTTCCGTTCTACTACACGTCAGCCTTCCAAGAGGTTCTGCAATCTATGGCCAAGCCCAGCCACGATGCCACTCACAGTGTGCGCTTCGGCCTGCCCATCCAGTCTCGCCATATCCCCTGCAGATCGATGGGTGCCGTGAGCTCTTCGCCCAAGGCTGCGATTTGCGCAGAGTGGTCGGCGTTTGACGGGTCGGCCTTTTGGACGCTGCGGAGGCCAGTCGCTCGGCGCGGGCGGTCGCTATCTTCGAAATCGTCGTCGTCGTAGGCGTCTTCTGCGTAGCTGAGAACGGCAGTTCCGCGCTTCGTCACGCGCGGCGCAGGGAGCGTATTCGAGGGCGGCACAATGGGCGATATGAGCGAGTTTCCATGGCTGCGCAGTCGCGGCGCATAGCTGGACATGAAGGCCTGGGGTGGCGCCGTTTTTCCCGTACTTGTAAACATGGCGGTTGGCACGCGCGATGCGTCGTGTAGGAAATGTGAGGAAGCTCAGCAGAGCTCGCGAACACCGAACGCGTCGCAACTTTTGGGGGGTTCAATCTGTCGAGTCAGGGGCGCAACGTCTCTCGGGCCTGTGTTGGTCTATCACGACACTTCCTGGTTACGATCGACAATGAAAATCTGTTCGAATTGCGAATACTCCTGCGCGTTCCTGTTTGGCGATGGCATGCTTTCGCGGTTGCGCTCCAGCTAGCCACGCCAAGACCGACTAGCTCACATATGGCCTAGCGTCTGCTTCCCTTCACTTCACCCCTTCAACGGTGCGCCTTACCTTCCTCTTCCATACCCAAGCCGAACATTAACAAGCTCACAATGCCGAAATAAAAGCTCTACTTCGCCGGAGCATCACAGAACCATCTCGCAAAGATCTAAGCCCACTTATACGCCTTTGTGGGGCGCGTAAAAACATCAAGGCCAAGGACCTGCTGGCTACCTAGAAGCTTTCCAGCTCCTGTCTCAGCTCGCTTATATCAACCTTAAGAGATGGGATTTTCTGGTCTTTCTCTGTCTCAGTTTCGTCATTTCTCGCGTATTCGCTGTCTCATTCTCGATTATCGCTGCCCTACCTCTGAGGTACTTTTTTTGGTCGCTCGCAGCATGACCTCAGAATTGCTTTTCTGATACTCTGGCACAACCAAAGTCCTCCGCTACATGATCATACGACCAATAACCTCAGCAACCTCGTTCATAACCATCTGTTGTTCATACAATCGTTGTTCAGTGACGCAAGACGGACCCTTCACTCAGTCAGTTGCTCGCAGCATGACCCTCCGGTGCTTCTTTTGTTGCTCGCGGCATGACTCCAGAGACCCTTCATCCGTTGCTGGCGATAGGCTCCCTAGGCCCCTTTCTCTGTTATTCACAGGATCAGTGACATCACAGTGGGGAGATCGTAGAAGACGAGTCAATCGCGCGATCTCAACTTGTCGGTTGTGGCCGTCGTAGCCCACGCAAGCTGTCCAAAGTGGCGAAATTATACAATGCCACTTTGCTACTCGCAATGCCACCCTACAGGTGCTTTCTCGCTTGCTAGCAGCACGAAGTGACATCACAGTATGGACACAGCAGAGGATGAGTGGCTCGGAGTGGATTGCGACAGTTTTTACTTGTCGATTGAGACCCTTGTTTTCGATGCGAGGTTCCCAAGAATTCGTTCTCAAACACGCTGACTCTGTGGTGGATCGCGGGAGACGTCAATAGTGACATCACCGGCTGATTCACCTCGACCTCCCGACCTAGCTTCACCACCACAATCCACGTACACCACACCTCTAGCTTTGTCTCACTGTGAAACCTTCGTAACATGACATGACATAGCCACAAGGCTATTGCATTATGACTTCACAACGCTCCGCTCAGGCTGTAGCATCCGCAATACATAAGAAGTCCTCATATTCATCCTGTTCAACTCATCAAACACAACCACTTCACACAACAACCACTTCACACAACCACTTCAAACAATAATCACTTCTCAGAACAATCGTTTCTCAGAACAATCGCTACTTACAATCACTTCCCACAGCCAGCAAGAACTCGACGCATTTCTTCGTTAAACATCTTCTCAAACACTCGCAACAAATCCTCCCCACAAATCAATCAACATGTTCACCATCTTCTTCACTCTTCTCGCTGCGGTCACCATGCTGGTCATGGGCCCTCTCTCCGCAAACGCACACATGATCATGGCCAACCCAGTGCCTTTCAACAGCCCCAACAACTCGCCTCTGATGGCCGACGGATCCGACTTCCCCTGCAAAGGACCTGCGAGCGGTGACGCCAAAGTCAACGAGTGGAAGGCTGGATCTGAGCAGTCCCTTTCCTTCACCGGCACAGCCGTGCACGGCGGCGGAAGCTGCCAAATAAGCGTCACCACTGACAAGAACCCCACGGCCGACTCCAAGTGGAAGGTCATCTACTCCATCGAAGGAGGATGCCCTGCTTCCGCCGAGGGCAACCTTGACGCCTCTGGCCCCAGCCTTGACGGCGCATTCCCTTTTACCGTACCCGAGAGCCTTCCCAACGGCGAGCTGACTGTCGCCTGGACATGGTTCAACAAGATCGGCAACCGCGAGATGTACATGAACTGCGGCGCCATCTCCATTTCCGGCGGCGCTGACGACGCATCTGGTCTTGATGAACTCCCCGACATGGCTGTTGCCAACGTCAACACGCCTTCTTCTTGCGGCACAACTAAGGAATCAAACGACTACACTTTCAAGAACCCCGGCAAGGCCATGACATCCATTGGCGAGGGTCCCTTTGTGGATCTCTGCTCCGGTGAGGGATCTGAGCCTGCTCCGGGTGGCGGTAGCAATGACGAGGGCAACAACCCTCCTGCGCCTTCGTCCCCATCCGCTCCTGAACCCACCACCTTGATGACCGTCACCGCTTCCATGCCGCCTTACCCTACAAACACGGGTGGTGTCTTTGCTCCCAGTGGTGCCGCGCCTACTGGTGGTGCTAAGCCGTCTGCTTCCCCCGTTGCTCCTCAGCCTTC
Organism: Stemphylium lycopersici; assembly: GCA_003268315.1. Taxonomy (NCBI): domain Eukaryota; kingdom Fungi; phylum Ascomycota; class Dothideomycetes; order Pleosporales; family Pleosporaceae; genus Stemphylium; species Stemphylium lycopersici. The sequence continues at coordinate 51,907 of QGDG01000089.1, read as the reverse complement.
TGCTCCCAAGCCGACATCTGCACCGGGTGGTTCTGAGGGTACTTCGTGCTCCACCGACGGCGAGATTGTCTGTTCGGATGACGGCAACAAGTTTGGTCTCTGCAGCTTCGGCAAGGCGGTCATGATGCCTGTTACTACTGGTACCAAGTGTGCCAATGGCGCGATTGCCAAGCGTGCGGTCTACGCCCACCGCAACCAACGTACTGCTATTGACAGTTTCATGTGGTAATCTGGCGGCGAGCACGTCACAGCATCTTTGGGCTTAGTATCTTGCTTACACATTTTCCATTCCTTCTTGAGCATTTTAATCGAGCATAGTAGGCGTTTTCTTGTTCATTTACTTGTTTTCTCAAACATAGCAGCATTCCTTCTTCATTGTATTTGTCAAGCATAGCGAGCCGGCGTTTTGTTCTCTTTTCTGCTTCTGTAATGTCTTGTCAACGTAATGGTTTTTTGTTGTTGGATATGAGAGCGGTCTTACTGTTACTATTACTACTACTACTAAAGTCAGGCACAGCAGGCTGTGCTTGAAACAAGTCTATCAACGGGTACAACAATGTTATATTATAATTTATCACTTGAATGTCTCCTCAACTGAAATCGTGTCTGTGACACATTAAGCGCGTAAATAAAGTGCTTCATTATTCAGTCACCCTTACTCGAAGAGTGAGTTGGGAATATGTAGTGATTGTGTTTTTGAAGTCCGAGCTGGCAGAGCCTTTGTGTGTGGAATGTGATGTGAGGAATCGGCTTCACACATAGTCATTACACTTGAATGTCGGAGCTGTAATCGTGACTAAGAGAAGCACAGTGGTCAGATTCCACTTTCATGTCTGGGGTAGACGTTTGGCTCTACCGTGCCCTAAGCGGTTGCCCTCCTCTGGTATTTAGTAGTATATACCCCACGGCCACTACCAGCGCCCCAACAACAACCCACTGCGGAACATGAACATCCGTGTCTTTTTGCGCAAACCCCTTTGCCTTCTCAGCATACGCCTTCTTCCTCTGCAGCAACTCATCCTCTTCATTCCCCTCCTCGTCTTCCCTCTTCCTCCGCCTCACCTCCTTCAAATACCGCTTCACAAGTGGATCCGGCTCGCTGCCTAGATCCACAAACGAGCGCTCTGCCATATCCGTCCCCTGATCAAGCGGGCAAGCAACATTCAACCCACCCACGACACCCTCCTTTCCCATCTGCCTCTTCCGGCTAACCGGGCCGTCACCATCTGGCAACCACTCTCGCAGCGACTCCTCCGGCAACGACCGAAACACAAGACACATCCACATCTCCAGCACATTAAGCAGCAAGCTCACATCATCCATCCCAGGAACCTCCCCGCTCGCACTCCCGCTACTCGGCACCACAACCACAGCCCCGAGAACATTGTACACGCTCTCCTGCAGCGCAAAATAATGCAAGCACGGATGGTCACGCCGGTACCTAAAGTTCAGATGCTGCGCCACCCGCTGCCGCAGATTAGTGCTCTGCCCCACGTAAATCCGCAGGCGCTTGTCCAGGCCCAGGATCCCGTTGACGTAGATGGCGCGCCCCTCGTAGCGCAGGTCGCCCGACAGCGGCTTCAAAGCGTCCAAGGACCAGCGGTGGGAGAGGAAGGTCCAGGTTTGTGGGCGCACGAGCGTGGTGCAGAAGTCGAGGAGTTGGGGTTGGCCGTTATGCTGGATCCAGGGGCTGTATTTGGAGGCGTATTTTGAGGTTTGAAGTTCCGTGAGGAGGTTGTCGAGGATTGTTCTTGCTTCTGTTTGGGCTGGGGTGAATTTCGTCGTCGTGCTGGGGTTGTTGCTGGGTGGTGCTGGGGTTGTTAGGGATGAGGGGGATTGGGATGGTGCTGCGGAGCGCGTGGGCAGGGGTTGAGTCTGTGCTGTTGCCATGTTTGCGGATGGAGTGAATGTTCAAGGATATATCGCGATTGGACGGTGGTGCAGGTTCCTAGGCAGCCAACTCGTGGTTCGGCGCCAACATTAAAGGGCGATCAGGAGGATGTGTTGGTAGTCCTGGACGAGCATGCAATGCAATAACGCAGCGTGATGCACCTTTGGAATTATGAACCTACGGCCTTTGGCCGAGCGGGATTGTGACGACAGTCTTGGAGGTGCATGGCTGGGACGAGGCTGAAGAAGTTAGCGCCTGTATGGTGGGCTGCATTGGGTAATTGATGGAGATCTGTCGATTGCGGCGCGTCTTGATCTTGCGCCATAAGGCACGCGACTTGGCGCATGTTCACGTCTTACATGCCTCGGCCGCAGGCTCGCGTAAACATTGCATAGAGGTTATTACGATCATCAAACAATTTTTTTCGTTTATAAAATTCGAACTCGTTGCTTTGACTTGTCAAGTACCCTGGGCTACAAGTCCTTCTAGATGTATTATGCTGCAAAGGTATTCATGGTGCTCTCCAGTGCGCGAGTCTACTCCTCAATCGTCTTGACGCACTCCCATCCACCGCTTAGCCTCTCCTTCCAAAGACTGACCCTGTTGTCTCCGGTGCTCACAGCCAAGGCGTTTCCGCTCAAGCTCCAGCTCACGCGCCATGCGGCGGCATCAACATCAAGCTTGGTGCGCTTCCATTCGCCGTGCAAGTCGGATGATGTCCAGATAATGACAGTCTTGTCCTGAGAAGCGGAGGCAATGTAACTCTTTGAGAGGACGGTAGGGGACCATGCGACATCGCGCACCCAGTCCAGGTGACCACCAGGAAGGATGTGCACGTTTTGCCAGCTACCGCTCTCTGGGCTGAACTCCCAGATCTTGACCTGGCAGTCGCTTCCGCCCGTTACAAGCCGCCTCGCAGCGCCTGCCTGGTTTCCGCTTGCGCTGACAAGCTGTCCGGGTGCGACGGCGGGCGCCCAGGATACGCTGTTGACGCCGCTTCCATGAGCCTGGAAGAGCTGATGTGTCCAGTTGTTGTCCTTGAATTCGAGTACGGAGACGTTGCCGTCGGTGGAAGCGCAGGCGAGAAGGCAGCCAGCTTCGTGGGGCGCCCAGGCGACGAGGTTGACCGAGGCGGTGTGAAGGGCGACGTCATATATCTTTTGCCAGCTGTTGGCCTGCTCGCGCCAGATGAGGACCTTGCCGTCGTACGAGGAAGAGGCGAGGATGTTGCCGTACTTGGGGTGCGCCCATGCTACGCTCCAGACCGCGCCCTCGTGTCTATCAAGCTGTCAGTAGGCCCTTGAGCTGCCCGTTGCGCCATGACGTACCCTCTCAGTGTCTCGACCAGTGTATGCTTCTCGCCTTCCACCTCGAAGATTTTGATCGTCTTGTCTGAGGAGCAAGTCGCTAACCGCCGGCCGTAGTAGTCCAGAACAGCATCGTGCTGCACTTGGTTAGCCTCCATTGAGAGCATGTCGACTTTCTCGTATGATTCTCCCATTGCGCCGACGGGGTGTGGTTGGAAAAGCCGGAGTGTGGAAGGGAAGATGAACGCGAACATACTATCATGTCATCGTGGCCCGAATTCGCTATAACGTTCGCCTGGAACGCGGAGACCGCAGGTTAGCGGGATAAGTTCCGTTGGCCGCGTGGGCGGGGGGGGGGGTCTGCCTACCATTTTCGTTGTAGACCAGCTGTGAGAGGTGTGAATTGGTGTTGGAGGGGTGGGGCGGGAATTGATGTAGAAGAGTATGCAGTATGCGTGTGTAGGCAGAAGTATGCGAAGGCGCGTCCAGACGTGTCCACAGCTTGCAAGTGTAGATGCTGCTGTGGCCTCAATGCAGGGGTCTAGCGATGAGATTAGATTAGATCGACCCGCCGCGCTAGTACCGTAGACCGCATCACATGTAACCACTGCCTGCGAGCATCCAAGTCATCAGCACTTGATACAAATCATGGCATACTCATCCCCACGCCACTCGCAGAATTTCTATCAATACGACGCATCGACACCGCCGCCACCACCACCCAAGCCGGGTCGTTCAAGTGGTGCTGGGACACCGTCGCAGGGCCCTCCATTGCCTGCACCCCCGCCTGGTCAAGCATCGGATGCGCAACAATATTCACAGGCGCATTATCAGCAGAACTCACAGGGAGGTCCGGAACAACTGGCAATTCAGCCGCCGGAAGATGGTTGGCTGCCTGATGTGCTCAAAGACAAGTCGTACGTGAACTCCTGGATGCCGACCAGCACACTACTAAGGTAATGGTAGAACCAAGGACTTGCACCATGTGCTACAGACGCCAGAATTGCAGCATGCCATGATTCACAATCCTGAAACCACGCATCCTTCATTGCCCGCATCTACCGCACTTTTGCAGGCGCTGTTGGCACAGAACGTGGGCTTGGCCGAATCACTCAAGCAGCTTGAAGCACATGTCCAGCATCAGCGAGATGACGTGCAGTCGCGCTTGCTGGCGTTACGTGCTCTCGAGCGGCAGTGGAGAGCAAAGCAAAGTGAGCAAGATGAAGCATTACGAGAATTCAGTCCACCGGCTTTGTACCAACGCCTCAGTGCTTCTGTAGGAGAACAAGAAGCTCTGTGTCGAGGGCTCGAAGAGAGTTTTCTCGAAGGCGATGGTTATGGGGGTGGTGGTGGTGAGGCCGTTGCCAGCGACCGGGAAGTCACGGACTTTGTACGGCGGCTGAGAGAGGGCCGAAAGGTCGCCTATCTTCGAGCAGAGCGCAAGGAGCGCTGGGACGAGGGCAGAGTCGGTGGTTGGCGATGAGATATGATACGCCTATCGACATGGGCCGATGCGGCGGGATCGTGACAGCGTCCGGGTGTCATGGAGGCCCCCCCCCCCAACGGCGGTGTCTAGCCTGTGACAAGAATAGCTAGACAACTCTCAACGTCGGGCGGTGCACAAGCCGTCACAGCAGACAGTGCTGACGAAGGCTATGGGGCATGGTTTGGAGGAGCCAAATGACATAATCAAACTGCCATGGCATGACAGTCATGCGGCGTCAGCCTTCATGTCAGCATGGTCGATGTCTGTTGTCAGTGTCGGAACATGGATACAGCAGGCGGTGGCCTCAGGCTGCAGGCACGTGCTAGTTAGTCGTTAGTTGGCCGACGTGAATATCACTCGGCCAGCAATCTAAGATTGCAACTCAGGGGTCTTCTATCATCTTCATAAAAGTGACCCGCATTCGTTAGCATGGAGCTAGAGGCTGGACTCTTCTCCACGACTCATTGTCGGGAGCACTGTCCGTGGTTCACGGCTGCCGAGCTCCAGACATTTCCCAATACGGACGACTCCTAGCGTGGGTTTCCCGTTGAGGGCGCGCAGGAGATTGCGTGCGCGATACGACGCTGAGACGCGACGGCAGGCAAATGAGTAGAATGCAAGCCACCCGCTGCGGGTACTACATTACCAAGGAGCGCGCCACAAGGCTAGAGCTGGCGGCCTTGTGCGCATCGTGGTGGAGGCAAATGAGAACCGGAGCTTTTCCTCAGCGCCTCACGGAGGGTTTCACGTCCTCAGGCATGATGGCCACCTCCACCTGGCACGTCAGCTGCCCACCGGAGCGCGCGACATGTGAAAATCAACAATGCGACCAATCCTCAAGTCGAGCATGTTGGCCGAATCACGCACATGTCCATAGCCCCGACGTCCAACCGCGAGCCGCTCACAAGACCAGCCTCTTGGCGCCGGGCTGCCATTGGCTGGGTAGAAAAGTGTACCTGCAGAGGCGGACGCCGCCCCTGGCGCGGCTCGCTCCACTCAAGCAGCGCGAACCGCCCATCGCGGTCAGGACGGCGTGGATGAGCGCGTGGATTCGACCAATTCAAGCCCTGCGATCGGCCCAGAGACCCAGAGAGACCCAGAGACCCCCTTCTCCGGCTCTTGTGCCTGACTTCGCTAGCGAGCTCCCCTTTACGAGCAACCGTCTTTGGCGACTCTCCACCTCCCATCTGCGCCCATCATTTGTGCAAGGCCATGTCTATCGTGGGGGAGGAATAACACGAGAATATGCAAACTGTCCAAGCGTCCACCGAGGACGCGCATCCTCCCCAGGCCTCGCCGCCACACCAAAAGGGCTCGTCCCTGGCCTCAATAGCTATTTCGTCTTTTGCTGCCTTTCGGTCGCAGACTCCCCCCTCTGCTGCTCCCGCCCTTCTCCAGTCGCCAGTCCGGAGAAAGCCCCTGCCCGCCGATTCACCTGTCGTTGGCCGTTACTCTGTCGATCCCTCCAACAGCCCATTGACCACTATCGCACTCAAAAACAAACCATTGCCTGCCAAACCCGCATCCTCGGACGATACTCCACTCTCATCGCCCGTCAGCGACCAAGATCTCTTTGTGCCTCGGAATCTCGACGAGTAAGTTACCACCGCCCTCCCTGTTCGTGCCGTCCCTGCCGCTGACACCTCGTATAGCAACCCACATGGTAGGACACCTCTAACGGGCACCACGCCTCGATTGCCACACTCGTCGCGTACAGGCTCTGTCGCCGTCGCTGAGCGAGGCCCTGCTGTTGCCGACCCACCCGCCCCGAGGCATGATCGACCAGCCAGCAGCATACATCCCCAGCGACAAAGTAGAACCGAGGCGCTGAGGGCTTTTGGCATCAGGGGACCACACGCCCGTTGTCCTACTATGCCGGATATGCCATTGTACTCCAACGACGCGCAACCCCCAGACCTCAAACTGGACGTGGACGGTATCACCGACGACTTCATGAACGACTACTCCTACGGCGAGGACGACTCGCGCACCAAACAAACCAGCAAGCCCAAGTCCCCGGGAGGCGGCTTCACCTCCTTCTTTGGCTGGAACTCACGTCCGCAAAATGGACCCGAGTCACCAGCGACCGCCTTTTCCGAGCACTCTGGGGCTCCCGACTCCCCACGCTACAATAAATCCATCACGTCTTCCAAGGCCAAGCCAAACGGCCTGGACATACCTGCTGCCAACTCCCTTGGCTCTTACTTCAATGTCCCTGGAACCCCGCTCCTATCGCACTCGCCCCAGATGAACGCCCACGTCGAGGAGCTGGAGCGCGAGCTGCGCGAAGTGGCTTCTGAGCTTGCTGCCTCAATCCAGAGGGAAATGGAGCTAGAGGACGAGGTCGAGCGCTGGAAGGCCGAGAGCTCCACGAACCTGTCTGACAATCGGAGGACCAGCGACTACTACTCAGACTCCGGTACAAGCTCTATTCGATTCCCCATTACCGACCCGGAAAGCAAGCTCGAAGAGTTGGACACACAACGCAGGAAAGCCGAACAAGAGCGCGCTTCCCTCAAGGTGCGCATGGCAGAACGCTTACAAGAAGAGCTCCGTCGGCGCAGAGATCTAGAGGAACAAGTGCAGCAGCTTGAAGACCAGGTCACCGGCAATTCGAGAGCAGGGTCAGTCGTTGAGACTCCCAAGGTCAAGGAGCTTTCGCAATCACTCGAAGATGCCAAGAGGCGTCTTGCTGAAGAACGACAAGTCAAGGAGAACTTTGAAGACCTGTTGGCGGCGCTTCGCGAAGAGCTTGAGAAGCATCGCAACGAGGCCGACAACCTCCGAGACGAAGTTGTCCCACAACTGAGGGCGCGGCTTGAAGTCTTGGAGTCGGATGCCGCCGACACGGAAAAGCTCGTATACGAGTCCAGTCGCATGCAACAAGAGATACAGCAACTGCGAACGGAAAATGAGTCGCTCGTCAGTCAGCGAATACAGCAGCAGCAGCAGGCGCCACAACCCGTTCAGTTCCAGTCAATCGCAGAGGAGGCAGACATTGCACCTCTCCCGAACCTGCGGGTTGGTCTGACGCGCTCCAACTCCCTGGCCCGTAGCTCAGCTGGATTAAATTCCAAAAGAGGTTCACTGTCTCGGTCAAACTCGGTCAAGCACACATCAGGTGACATGTCTCCTGTGAGTGCGCCAACCGTCAGCAACCCAATGAAGGAATTAGAGGAGCAGCGAGATGCGCTCCACAAGGCGCTGAAGCACCTACTCCAGCGACAAGAACTACAACAAAAGGAGTTCCTCCGCCGCATCAAGGAAGTAGAAGCCGAAAGAGATGCTGCCCTCAACCTCACCCCTCGACGAACTGCGTTCCACAAGGAGGTCACAGGCCTTCGACGAGAAGTCAACTCTCTCCGACGTCGTGCAGATGAGGCACTTGAACAAAAGTGGCAATGCGAGAAGGGTCTGGGAGGATTGCGAATGGACTTGGACCGCGCTCAGCAAGAGACTGGCTCGCTCCGTGAGCTTCTCCGGGAACACGACATTACGATACCCGAGATTCGCATAGAAAACGAACCGCTTGCCTTGGACAAGGCTTACAACGAGCTCCGAACCACGCATGCGCTCTCACTGGCTCGCGTCCAACAACTGGAGTCGAGCAACGAAGACTCGCTCGGCGCTGCTAGTGCCGAAGCAGAGAGGACGCTGGACTTGTTGAAGCAGAGTATCTCTGACGCCGAGGCCGAGCGCGATTACGCACAAAACGAAGCCGAGCAATACCGCAAACAAGCCCGTGCTCTGCAACAGTCTGAGATTGACCATCTCGGCAAGGAGCAGAAGCTTAGCAGCGAGCTGTTTGCTGCGGCCACCCGAATGGATGAGCTCTCTGACAAGATCCAGGAGCAGCTCAAGGCCAACAGCGCTCTGCGAAGGCGCCTTACCGAGGCCATTACCCGTGGGGAGCAGGAGCAACAAAAGTCGACACAGCAAATCGTCATGCTCGAAAAGAGGCTCAAGGCGGCCGAGGATAAGGTCATGCTCGCGCAACAATCATCGGAAGATGCTATTGCTCGTCACGAAGATGAGGTGCAGGCCATCAAGGAGAGCCATACTAACCACCTCCGCCGCGTCAAGTCTGGATTACTCAGTCCCGCTGCTTTCTCGCCCAAGCTACCTGCGTCCCCAGTCTTTTCACAAAGATCGCCTCGTCTGGACATGACAACAAGCGGGCCGGCCATGACGCTTGCTGAAGCCAGCAAGACGGAGATGCTGGAGAAGCGAGTTGAGGAGCTGGAGAAGGCACTCCGCGATGCTGACCACGAGATGGAAGAGGTTGTCGGCCGCATGAACACGGCGCAGATGGAGGTTGCAGACCTGCAGTTTGAGAGGTGAGTTTTCTAAAGATGGATGTACTGTTGAGATGCTAATTTGGTTCTAGGGACGAGGCCATGAGGCTGACGCGGGGTCTGCAAGCTGAAATTCTCGCCGAGCGGGAGAAGATCAAGGCCTTGATGGCTGTCAGCACCTAAAGCGACTTGATGAGACTGCGGCACTCCATCATCACTTGACGTCTTCCATTCGCCAACTTGCTCGATACCAGGGTATCGTTTTTCGGGATATTGTCTTTTTTTTTATACATGCTTGGCGTTTATCCAGGGGCTATCGCATTTACACGGGTGCCACGATCCTACGCATACTACACTTCGCACTAACATGTATTGTCTTATCACAAACCTGCGGCCGTTGCTGGCCTTGTCTTTTTGGTTTTGTTTTTTCTATACCCGTCAGCGGTACAGGGTTAGACGGCCTTTTGTTCGTTGGGTAAGAGAGTCGGATTGGATTTGGAGCTGCGGGCTCGTCTTGGACGGCCTTGTACCCTCGTCGCTTAGCGCTGTCATGCTGTAGCTGTACTATCATGGTGAAATGGATCATGGTCCAACGTTGATCAATCAATGTCCTAGTCTTTCTACGATGCGGTGGTAGCGACGTGTGACTGCTTTTGCTAGTCTCTGTGTAGTCCAACACGTTCCCAATTGGGCTGACGTGACAGCGGTGTCGTATCGATAGCGACGCATCGCGCCGGCGCCATGGCTTGCTCGCAAGGTTACCGGTCCCGCGCCGTCGTGACTGGATTCGGCGCGGGAAGAAGCAAAAGGGATTGGCAACAGGCGGCGAGCATGTGAGCCGAGTCGGGCATGGGTGTCTGAAGCGCAGTGAGCAACTGGCAGTGTTCACGTTCCCCGCCCGCGGTTGGTCCCTGCACCCTAAACTTATCCCTGACCGAGCTACTGCGGCAGTCCCCAGCACTTGCCTCCCCTTGCCAGCAGTGCGCTGAAGAATCCTCTACAACCGCCGTGCATCTTTTCCAAGTGTGTGTGAGAGTGCGGCACCGCAATCCCTCGCACCCAAGCTTTTCGCCGCCGGCGTCGATAGTCTCGTGCACTACTGCCACCACTTGACACCCACCACCCACCACACCGACTCCCCCTCGGACCCGATTGCGGACGCCCACGATGAGCAACAACAACAACCAGCAGCAGCAGTCCAACCGGCTGCAGCTGAACTTTGGCTTCGGCAACGCCAACCCGAACAGCCAGTACCAGCAGGAAGCCGGGCGAGCATTTCCCACGACGCCCTCGACGTTCCCGCAACCTGTATACCCCAACCAGGCCGGCCAGCAAGAGGTCTGGGGTGCCCAGCAGCAGGGCAATGGCTACGCCGGCGGTGGGGGCTACTTCCAGAATCCCTACCAGCAGGCACAGTACCAAGGACAGCAGGGAAACCTCCAGGCTCCGGGCAGCCAGCGCTTCGACCAAAGCGCCAATGGCCTCGCCCAGCAACTATCGCACCAACATCTCGGGGGTGGGAGCGGCCGCTCTGGCAGTCCCTTTGGCCGGCAAGGCTCGCCGAACCCTTCGCGTCCCCGCACAGCAGACAACCGAGGAGGCTACAGCTACGGGAGCCAGGGCGGCAGCTCTGGGCCCCGACAGCAGTCGCTATACGATGAAGAAGCCCCGCAAAGGAACCCCGGCAAGTACTCGGAGAATGTAGAGAAGCAGGCCATGGTCTCCAAGAGCCTCATCAACACCTTCTTCAAGGACAGCGTCCAGCGGGCACGCGACAGGAACCAGAGGTAGCACCCGCCCATTCTCTCCCATTCCACCTGACTAACCTTGGCACAGAGCGCTCGAACTCGAAGCTCTCCTCAAGGAGCCCTCCATCTCTGACAGCCGAAAGGTCAGCAAGGAGAACAACATGCGCCGCGCCGAAGTCGAATACCTGCGCTTCCTGCGCACAAAAGAGAAGCCCGAAAACTTCTCGACGCTCAAGATTATCGGCAAGGGTGCTTTTGGAGAGGTCAAGCTGGTCCAGCGACGCAACGACGGCAAGATCTATGCCCTCAAGTCGCTTGTCAAGCAGGAAATGGTAGGCAACTGTGATAGATGGACCGTGTCGGCCACGATGCTGACTTGTCGCAGTTCAAAAAAGACCAGCTGGCCCACGTACGGTCAGAACGTGACATTCTCGCCGAGTCTGACAGTCCATGGGTTGTCAAGCTGCACACCACATTCCAGGACAACACCTTTCTCTACATGCTCATGGAGTTCTTGCCAGGTGGTGATCTGATGACCATGCTCATCAAGTACGAGATTTTCACAGAAGACATTACTCGTTTCTACATGGCCGAAATCACACTTGCGATAGAAGCCGTGCACAAGCTTGGCTTCATACACCGGTATGTACTTGCTGGCCAGACTTGACGCGGTCTTACTAACACTCCCAAGTGACATCAAGCCCGATAACATCCTTCTCGACCGAGGCGGCCACATTAAGCTGACAGATTTCGGTCTTTCCACCGGTTTCCACAAAGAGCACGACGCTGGATACTACAAGAAGCTGCTTGCTGGAGGCGCACACAAGTCGAACCGCGACAACCGGCAGTCAATGAACTTGGACCAAATCCAACTGACAGTCAGCAACCGTACCCAGATTAACACATGGCGTAAGTCTCGTCGACAACTCGCATACTCTACCGTCGGTACACCGGACTACATTGCGCCAGAAATCTTTAGCGGTCAGGGCTACGACTACAGCTGTGATTGGTGGTCGGTGGGTACCATCATGTTCGAGTGTCTTATTGGCTGGCCACCCTTCTGTGCCGAGGAGCCTCACGACACATACCGTAAGATTGTCGACTGGCCACGCAACCTACACTTCCCTCCAGACCAACAACTCGGTGCTGAGGCCGAAGACTTTGTTCGACGGTACGTTCCACCCATACCATCATCACCCAATCCAGCCCAAAGCTAACGACCCATAGACTCATCTGTGACGCTGATCACCGTCTCGGTCGCATCGGTGGCGCCAACGAGATCAAGCAGCACCCCTTCTTCCGGGGCGTATCATGGGACGGTCTTCGCCGCATCCGCGCGCCATTCGAACCCAAGCTGCAATCCAACATTGACACACAATACTTCCCCATTGACGAGATTGACCAGAACGACACGTCGGCTGCGTACAGGGCGCAGGCGGCGCAGCAGGGCGATGACGAGTACGCGACTAGCTTGCCTTTTATCGGGTATACGTACAAGCGATTCGATGCTTTCCGCGGTACCTCGTAGTAGATGTCACATATATTTATATTTATATATGTATGTGTTTCCATATCAAAGACCCCATAGTAGTCTGGGCCTGCATGCAAGACCCCCCCCACGTTTTTCTTTACCATGCATGTCCTCGTCTTCTTTTTCCGAATGCCTTTGTCCAGGAGGAGTTGATGAATACTGGACGGGGCGGGGCGGCCTTGATCGGTCAACCCGAATTCAATCACGTTGTTGACATTACTCCGGTTGGGCAACGCGTTTTCTGAGGTCTGAATGTATGGTGAGCGCGCGTGGGCGTTTGACAACGTTTCAAAGGATGGACAGGGAAGACAGCCAAGTGTCTTCTGGGAGCATCTTTGTTCTTGGATCAGGAAAGCAAGGAAGGAAGGAAGGACGATTTGTAAAAAAAAAAAAAGCCTGATAACCGTGGTCCTTTGCTGATGTGTCATGTGGTGTGCTTATTTGCATGTAGGTATGGCATTTCTGATACCGATGTTAAACACGGCATGTGCTTGAAAAGAAGAAGAAGAAGGAAAAAAAAAACCACAATTACTCCCGCGCTCCTGCTGGTTGATCTGGTGTATCCATGCATATGCATATTCCTGCCGTTCCCTGAGCAGTATAATGGTTTTTCCTTGGCCCGAAAACCCTTTCCACATGCGCATCGCTCTGGATAAATCCATATTGCAGCCGGGGGATTTCCAGTCTTCCTCGTCCACCGTATATCATGCTTTATTCTGGCATCTATCGCTCAAAGTGACTTTCTTGTCCTCCTCCTCAAAACAGTCTCAGCGCTGGGTTTCCGTGGGTGGGTAGGTAGGAGAGTTGCGCCGACGGTGAGCAAGAGATGGAGGGAGGCAGAGGCTCATCGTGCCTCGAACTGAACCATACTATGCAGGGAAATCGCGTTAGCTCCAAAGTCCCTCATACACCTGATTTCACCCGTCTTTCGCACATGTGCACAACCAACCCCCCTTTTTTTTCTTGTCCTTGTCCTTTCCTCGTTCCCCCCCCTCCTCATCTTCCCCTTCCACTCTCCGATACCACACAAATCAAACTTGCAGCCTCGGCTCAGACTTACCGGTTCGTCCTCTGCTTGTAAAGCACACGATGGCCGCAGTTCCTGCAGCGGATGGGCTCGCCGCGCTTCAGCGGGACGTCCATGTCGCAGTCGCCGCACTTGTAGTGCACTGTGCGCGCGTTTGCGTCGACGGTCGAGGCTGTGGGTTCGCCGGCGGTCTGGGTTTGCGAGGGGTTGTATGCTTGCGACATTGTGGGCTGTTTGGGCCTGGGAGGTGTGCGCGGGCAGACGGTTGGTTGGGTGGTGGATTAATAGAGGAAAAAAAAAGAGGGTATGGGTGGATGGATGGGATCAAGGGCAGAAAGTTTGGAGCGTCCGTCACGCAAGGGAAATGCCTGGGCGGAAAACAGAGGGCGCGATGGCACGTGCTGGGCTTTCTTATCGATAATGCGCTCTCCATCCACAACCGCGAGTTAGCCTTGGATTGTATCCACCTGGACGCTTTCTACGGTTTTCTCTTTATTTTTGGTTCACGCCATTGTTTAGCGCGTGCTTTGCGTACTGTATGAACCATGGACGTCATTTCTGGAAACGTGCGGCGAAAGGGCCATGAGCCGTTTCATCCCTTCTTTGTAGGTGCAGCTGGACGGAAGGCATCTCCATGCACTTCCTACTGGCGAGCGCAAAAAACAACAACAGATCTGGGTTGCAGTCTAGATTCGAGAGGCGCTGAGGCGTTCCGGATCTAAACACCTAGTGACCATGTATGGCTTCACATGAGGCTGAGCCTACCCCGCCTCATTGGAATGGCTATATGTATGCAGCGCCTGCTGCTTGCGGCTGAAGCCTGACTGGCATGAATCACCATCGTACTCTCCAAGCTTGATTTTCCTCTGCAACTCCTTCATCTCCAGCTCTTCATGTAGCCGTATTATTTTCACTATTCAGCAATTCGCCTCTCTGCTCTTTTTCGCCCCGTCGAAATGTCGCTGATTGTCTCGAGCGCTGCAAGACTAAAACCAGAAATTCGGCTAGCCGAAGCCGTGTCGCAATTCGAAGCCAGTCTTTCTGCTGACCAAAAGGCCGCTTTCCGAGCGGATCGATTCAGAATGTTGGGCTCGCCCCCCGACACCAGTAGCGTTATGAGGCTCACTGGGGACATCGATAGGTCACAGAAAGCTGGCAGTCGATGTTTTGGACCTCGACATCATTGCAAATCCAGACGCTTTGTTCTATGAAGACTGATGCGGAGATCCACGAGGCGCTTGCAAATCTGCCCCGAGACCTCTCACAAGTCTACAACAAAACACTCGAACAACTGCAGCATTTGGACATTTCATACCGGGAAAAGATATTCCAGATCGTACTAGCCGCAAAACGACCGCTCACAGTGTATGAGATGCGAGAGGCTCTTAGTGTTACACCCGGTGATACTACCTGGGATCCCTCAAAGCTTCTCAACTAGGTGTATCCGGCATTAGCGACCTGCGGCTGTCTGATTGTGGTGGATGAGGAAGAATACACTGTGCAGACGATTCATCCGAGTTTCGACGCGTTCCTCCTGGCAACAAAATTTGGGACCAATTCGCAGACAGCCGACCCTGAGAACAATCTGAAAATTGCAGAGGATCTAATGTCTTCAATCATTTCGACTTATCTCAGCTACGGAGTCTTTGGAACGGAATTGTCAATTCGTACGCCAGCCTTGGACGTCAGCAGTGCGCCAGCCAACATCATCCGATCCATGCCAAGTGATACCAGAGGTGTCCGAGAGATTGCTTTACGACTACTCAAGTCTAGAAGTAAACGCAGCGTTAATATGTCTGCGTCGATTTCTGAGACCCGGCAAATATCGAGATCGCTGAGCCGAGAAGACTTCCATCTGTACCGATATGCGAAGATGTTTGCCCTACAGTACTTATCGGAGTATCCCGATCAACCGAAAGATACTCTTTGGGCGATCCACCAGCTAGCGAAGAGAGACGAGGTTATTGCGACAACGCCAAGAGAGGTCTTCACACTCTTCTGGCTCGCGCGCCAGGTAGATGACATCGACTGGGCATGGGGGCATTTCCAACAAAAAGATCCACATCGCGCCTACAACCCCTTCTCACTCTCTACTATTGACACACAAGCCTTGGAACGTTCCTCCTCCGGAACGTTGTCAGACTGGAGCCAGGTTATACGCTTTGCAATCGACCATGACGACAGCAGAATCCTCTACGAGCTACTTAATCATTGCAAGGGGCACATGCACACAACAAGGCAACCCGAAAACAGCAAACTCATCTTCAATCCGCCCACGCACGAACCGTCATATTTTGATACCTTTGGATTCGAAAGGGATAGGTCTGTCACCGTAGACATGAGACGTTATATGTTCGGCCCTGCACCACTGCTATATGCTGTCGAGAAATGGCGATCAAGGAGCCTAAGAATTCTATTGGTCTCCGGTATGATAGATCTTGAAGATGGGCAAGCATTTCATGCACCTACCACTCTTGCTCTAAGCAACAAGAATTGGGACTCAGTGCAGATATTGATCACAGCCTCTAAAAGGTACCCATGGCATAAGGAAATCAAGGATTTGGCAAAGGCTGAGATGGCTCGAAATGAGATTTCCGAAGAAATAATCAAGTCTGTCATGGGGCCTGATCTGATAGAAGGCAGAAGAGCTCGGGCAGCGTTCGACAAGTAAGAAGTGAGATGATGGAGATGGCTGCCAAGGAGGCAACCTGATCTCAACCACGGTACTGAGGAGGATGGAAAACGAAGTCTAGGCTGCGTAGTACAAGGACAAAAAAAAGCGTAATGGGCTTCCATAAAGGGGAATAGCGATGATAGTGATGCTAAGAATAACAACCGTGGTAATGAGTAAGGGGATGAAGTCTTCGGACGCGAATGAACTCAATCTAAGCTGTTCACGTAAGGGTTGCTGTACTTGACGGGGGATATCATGAGATGATATTCTAAGGCTGGAAAAGGTGATGCAGTCATGAAGGTGCGAGAACGACTCTTAGTGAAACTAGGCAATTTTGACTGTTCGTACCATGGTTGACACAGGCTGGCCTCCTTGGCACCTCTACCCCTTCTTTTCTCATTCGTTGGCGGATAGCTCTGTCTAGTTTCCTCAAGCTCTTATCCTCAAGCTTGCTCAGTCAACATCTTAGCCTGAATACAATTTCAGGATACCTTTGTAACCTCTCGGAGCCCATTTTCCTGTAACACCAACTCCGACGCAATGTCCGCATTCGCAAGTCCTACCGAATATGCGACATCCCTTCCTGAAGCATCGCCTGTTTTATGACCGAAACTTGCCACAGATGAGCTCCGACAAGACGGGAAGCTCTGGTACAAACTCCACGTCTTCATCTACGATCTTCGCAACTTCCGATCAAGGAGGAGTTTGGAAGGGTCTGAGGAGGTGATGATGTGCTCTTTTTTGGGCACATTACTCGCACTAAGTCAGCTCAGCAGTTGAAACGCTCGCATTCACCCTGAGGAAGTAATTGACCGTTAGCGCGTTTGCTCAGATTTCCAACTTCACCACGAATTCTCTAGTATATGAGATACTACGCATCTCTTCTTATAATCACCTTCTACCCTCATCAAATCTCAACATAACCATACTCAGCCGCCAGAACATTGCTCATCATGTCGTCAACCTCGGCTGCTGACTCCATCAAAGCCACCGAGATACTCAAGAACCTCATTCTCGGTAAACCTTGCTCTCAAATACATGCATCTCTAGCAGCCTCGCTCACAGTCACTCACAGACCAAGTCCGCGCAATCTACGGTCCACACTACCCCACTTCCGGCTACACCTTCGCAGTTGTAACATCCAGCTTCAACATGGGCACCATCTGCATCCAAGAGATCGAGTATTGCGCCCAGGCCATTGTATACATCAAGCCAAACTCATTGGCAGAATGGAAGCTGTTGGCCGAAGGTGAGACAGGCATGTCGACACAGAAGGCCATGGAGAGCTTGTACCGGAAGATGCAGGCGGAGGCGGATGAGATTACAAGTAAGCGGGGTACACACGGTAGTCTGGGGGGAGACTGCGCTGACGGATGCTAGGCAAGATGGGCGTGGATATGATTTACGATGGGGTCAAGGTTAGGGATCCGAATGCTGGGCGCGACATCTAGGGAGAGATGTAATGAAGGACTTGAGAGCAGAAAATGAAGGGACGTTTCTATGTACGTGTCCGGAACAACAATCAGAAGGCCCAATGCCTGGCTATACGCAAGCCGGCCTCCAACGCCGATACTCCAATGCTCCACCACGACGCTAAGGTAATCTACAATTCTGAATCACTGCCGATGGTAATTCCATTCGAGAGCTTCAGTCCAAACGGCAAGCCCTTGGAGTACTTGTCGCTGTATGGCCTCCCTTGTATCTCTGCAAAAGCCTGGTCGATGTCTTTGTACATGTCGTAACCGTTCATCTCCTCAATGGTCAATTTCTTTGCTTCGTCCTCAACCTTGTAGTTGGAAATTGACGTGTTGCTGGAGAAACCTATTGGTTATGAGTCAGCTTGCAATCTTCAAGAGGTATCGTCGGGATTACACACCGATGCGCTCGTTGATGTTGTAGGCCGCTTTGGCAGCTGATGCTTGAACCTTTGTAGCGCGAGGAAGTCGGACCTTCTGGTACACCTCGAGGGACTCTCTCACGTCTCCCTCGAAATACTCTTTGCTAAAGAGAATGCCCAGGGCAGCCGCGTCTTCAATCGCCATGCAGGCTCCCTGGCTTTGGTGCGGCATCATCTGGAAGCACCGATTAGTTTGATGGCAAGGAACAATCATACAGAGACAGGGCTTCTTACCGGATGCGCAGCGTCGCCAATCAGCGCGATAGATTTCTTGGCGACATATGGGTATGGCTGGTGTACCCAAAGTCGCCAGGGTTGTACTTCGATACCGATGGCAAGGTGAGCCTTGACCTGTGCGTCAAGCTCAGGATACGGAGCGAGAAGTTCTTTGATGGGCAGATCGGCGCCTCCCCAAGTGTGATTTGCGTAATCTCCTACGGAGCGGGGGAAGAAGCAGTAGTATGAGAGGAGTTCGCCGCCGTTGCAAGGCGAAAGGACAATTTTGTCCCACTTGCCTTCTTGGCCGCCCCAGTACTCCAGTGCGCTGTTGAGGGAGTAGTCTACGAGGCCGAGCTTTCTGACGTCCTTTGTCATGACGTTTGCATGCAGGCAGCTGGATTCTGCTGGCCGCTTTTCTGGGTTCAGCCCGATGATCTTTCGTGTGGCTGATCCGATGCCGTCAGCTCCGACGATGAGATCATGTTGGGCGGTGACGCCATTGGTAAATTTGATCACACTGGTATCCATGTCTATACTTTGGCACTGCAAACTATTATCAGCATAACGAAGCGAGGAGGAATGGTTTCGTTGGGGGGTAAACCTACCGGATGGTTCACCAACAGCTTCGCTGGCGTCCCCGCTCCCTCTTCTTGCAGCGCACACTCCATAAGCATCTTGTGCATGTATTGGCGATGGAACATGTTGTACACATATCCCCATCGCTCTTCGTAGTCGTCGAGGTCGTAAACACTAACAGGCTCGCCGGTCTTCCAGTCGCGATTGATGAGCTTCTTCAAAACAACGGGATCTCCTTTTTGCACGTCAACCCCCCATTCGTGTAACCAGCGGGTACCGTTGGCTGCGCACGACACTGAGGCCCCAGCCTCTCCTGCGAAGTCGTTTCGCTCGTAAATCGTGACTTCGTGACCTGCTCGGCGCAGCGCGATGGCCGCTGACAATCCTCCGATTCCACCGCCGATGATGCCCACGCTCAAAGGCCTCCAGCCTCGGTTGTCTATAGAGCCCATGATGTCAGTGTTCACTTTGGCCAGATGACGGGTAAGTGATAGAGTAGCTCGAATTTGAAGAATGAAAGACGGTGATCTCAGTCAAAGTTGGAAAACATGCATCACAGTCACGGAATCAAGAACACACTTTATTAAATGCGCGACTTCCTTTGCTTGGTCGCTATCTTGAAGCATTCCGATGCAGCGACGGAAGCCATCCGACTGCCCTCGAGTGTGCGGATGAGTTAGTGTCGGAACGGTCTTATCAGCGGGACGGATGCGAGATAGCCGAGGACGCACGACCCGTTATTCGCTACTGAATACTAGCGAGCAGCGTAAAAGTGGGGCGTTGGCGGAAGCGAACTACGGGTGATAGTCGACAAAAGTAGTCCTGCGGAAGTGTACTAACCTTAATTTAGAACGAATTTTGATCATGTTCATCTCAGCGCGCTTTTCACTTTGCAATCCTACTTGTAGCTTATCATCTGGCAAGTGAGATAGAGGGCTTAACAAGTTATGCTTCAAAGTCATTTCGCAAGTTTCCGCCGGTTGTACAAGTTTTTCTTTTCCTGGAAGAATTCCATTTACGGAACCATATATCAATGGGGCATCGACCTAATCGGAAGTTTTGAGCACGGGGCTCCTTCTTTTTCGCGTCAATGACCACCAGTCAAGTGATATCTAATTGAGAGGGATGCGCACAGGTGAATCTGCCAAAGTCTTGACGTGCGGGAGACTCTTTCCAATGCGTATGCGGAAATTCGGAATTGCGATGATTGCTCTTACCCGCAATTGGATCTTGCATTCCAAAGCCCTGATTACGTGCACGTTATAACGGTGACCCACTTAACCTAAGGTCACGCGACTGAGGGGATGAGATAACGAGATAACGGCGTCAAGAAATAACGACAAAAAAGTTATTTACTGAATCGCCTTGATCGTCTCAGGAAAGAAAACCTTGGCTTCTGAGCCCTTAGAGACAGTGTTGCCAGATCGAGGGTTCTCATGCGTTGAACGGTCGTTCCCTTCCGTGTTCGCTGCGCAACGGCTATCCTCGGTCAACACCTCTCCACACCCCTTACCCGTATTACCTTCCTGACCAACGACTACACTTTTATCGTGATGCCCCACGCGCCGGTTGAGCCACAAGACAGAAAGCGCGTCCCCCGCGCATCCGACCCATGCAAGGCATCTAAAAAACGAAGTACTAGGTGAGAAGAGAAAGATACAAAGCCCGAAGTGCTTTCCACATATGAGAAGTGCAATGATACAAAGATGCTGAGGAGGCAATCTGATCAGTACCATGGTACTGGGGGTGATGGAAAAGACTCTTCGGCAGAGAACCCGATAGCTCCCACCTCACGAGATCACAAGGACATCCAATGAACTGAACCGGTCAATAGTAGATTAGTGCTGCCCATTTAGCGGTACTGTTCTGGCCGATGAATGATGACTAGCCACTCACGAGTTGTGCATTTCGGACGACGCCAACCGGAGCCATCGCAATCACGATAAAGCTTGTATGATGCTGACGAGGGCACCGGGAGGATAAATAGCGAAGTTCCCACGGCCTATATATTCCTACCCCAGGCACCACTCAACTTCATTCTTCTTCCCGATTTCGAAAAGCACGCCACATTCGGATTGCGACGATGAAGCTTACATGTGACCGTCTAGGCGTCTGGGTTATATTCACTCGCCCCAGAAAGAGGCCAGATTTGCCTCGAAAAGGCACTGCCGATGCCAGCACGCAGACTGATGGACTCGCGCAAAAGGGGGAACATCAGTCCCAAGCACCACACTCCAACGTCGAAAAGCTGTCCTTGCCACCACCATATACCAAGAATGCCCATGCGTCATGCAGCGAAGTCAACTCCGTATTTTCATCCGATGCAAACGCTGCTCTCCCATCAGGCGACAAAGCCCAACCTTCTCCCCTATCCCCCGCTCAGGCTAAATAGCCGCAGAATATTCACACGGTAGCAATGAGGACAAGATGGGCGCTACCAGCCGATGCGAAAAGTTCGAAGGATGCCAAATTTCAACTTCCTCACTATCTGATGGATATCATCGCTTTCGCTCTCGACGTCAACTTGGACAGATTGAATACAAAACTGTACAAGCGACCCAGCACAGGCAATGCCAACACCATTTTGATCGATGAAGAGCGTGGGAAACTGCTCTACCTCTACCGCCTCGTCACTGGGTTGCGCGACAAGGTGTGCCGCAACCAGACCAACACGATTTCACAGCGCTACATGAAGCAACTCGATACCCTCGTATCCGGGCCAGCCATAGACATCGGTTCCAGGTGCATATACTTTTGATCTAATCGTCTCTTACACAGAATACGCGCAGGAAAGGTACTGGCATAGACTTGGTGTGGAGGTTGCTGAAAACTAGTTACTGTTATCTTACTCGAGATGGGTTTGACAGCTTGATGGAGTGCTTGCGACGCGCTGTTTTGTTATAGGTAGAGCTGTTAGTGGCCGCGCTTCCCAAGAGCGGGAGCCGTAGCGTATCGGCTGGGTAGGTTTGTGAATGCGGTGGGTATGGGTGGTTTGCTGGCTCACGGAAGCAGAGCGATGGCGATGGCGAAGCCGATGATGAATCCCGTCGCCGTCTTGACAAGGATCAAAGTAAAGGATTGGATGCAACGAATCGCTGTCCCGTAGAAGAGGATGCGATGACCGCTACGCATGGGTATCTGCAACATGTATAGCGCACGAGCTGCATGAAAGGCTAGGTTCACGTGGGCGTTTTTTATTCCTCATTCGTAGGATCCAAACTCACTCGAAGTACCTGGAGCAAAGGGGTAAAATGCAAACGTAAACCATGGCTGCCTTGTACTTGATTTGTAATTTCTTCGTTGTAGTGCGTTTACTCACCATGTACCATTACCATTACACCCGTCATATGCTGGATCTGCATGTACAACAGGTCCGACTAGTGCTTATTAGAGAGAGAGAGAGAGAGAGAGAAAGGTGGTAAGATCATGACATAAACAAAGGAGTAAGCAAGCCTGGAGATTGGAAGGCTCAATTGCGACCGGGTAGAGAGCTTTGCTCTGATATTCGCAATAAGATCGAGGGCGTATTTTGAGTGTCCAAGGGAGTGACCTCGCACTCTGATCCTGCCTTGGGGGGGATGCAAAACGAAGTTTTAGGTTCTTAGCCCGACACAATATAAATGGGATAAAAGGCCGCGCACAGATGGGACTGAAGCAGGTTAACCAGATTGGGTCGGGATTTGTCGCTTCACTACCCGGATGCAACGCGGTAGGTAAGCTGTATCTGTTCCACTGTAAAGCACACCTGCGGAACAATGCAGATCCTTCTTGAGGCGCAGCGGTTGTGGGGTTAGGTGGTTGTGTGGGGCGGGGCGTGTGTGGGCTGGTACCTAGCCAAGTTCGCTCTAGTACATATTAGATGTATTCTAGTAATTCAGCATAAGATCTATTTTCATGAATATATACATAAATCTATATGACTATTACCGTTTAGCACATGCGTTTAAGCGTATTGGATTCTAAAGCTCGACGTTGTAAAAGAATCGTAATCGCTATCCTTGGACGCATCGCCAAAGATGTGTAGCGCCCTCACGAAGAGCTTGTACGAGCCGGCCGGCGCAAACGAGCCATCTGCAAGCTGGCCATTCCATCTCCACCAAGATAGCCCACGTGGCACGTACTTTGAAGGGAAATTGTTGATGCTGCCCAGGGAGGACGAGGTGTCGCCGTCTGCTGGCAGGACCTGGATATCGAGTAGTGAGGTTCCGAGTGCGAAGTCGGTTTGGGTCTCGGGCAACGATACGGTGGCATTGGACGCAGTGTTTGGCGTGGAGGAGAAGGTGAAGGAATAGTCGGCGGGGAGAGGGCTGGCAGCAACGTCATCGGACCTCGTAAGGTATGTGTCGTTGAGGTCAAGGACGGTCGCTTCCTGCATGCTGCCAACGACGCCGAGGTAAGGAAGGCTTAGAGATTCGCCGTTGGTGCCATTGAGTGTGATGTAGCCGCTGAATACGGGGAGACGGGTCGCATCGAGCGCGGGCGGTGAAACGCTAACGCTGACAGAGACCTCGCTGCTGGCGGGGACGGTGACCTGGTCCTCGCTGAAGGAGAGTGTAGCACCCTGGGTGACGAGCTCATTGGGGAAACTCATCGGAAGGATACTGCCCTCTTCGAGGGTGTACGCGGATGCGGCAATCACATTGGTAATGCTATATGTGACATCCTCGGTACCAGTGTTTTTAATGGTGAAGTCTGTGGTCTCAATGCGGTTGGCGGTATCATTGAAAGAGATGCTAGACACGCTCAGGACCGTCTTTGTGTATGCGGCGTCGTAGGCCTGGAGGATGCCACCACCTTGCTGGGGGACGGGAGCAAGATAAGCGTGTGTGGTACTACCGTCATTGAACAGATTCGGGTTTGAAGTCGCAGAGAGGACGCTCTCAAGCTCTGTAGGGTCGAATGTACCGCGCACCTGCGCGACCAACGCGGTAATAGCGGCCGCAAGTGGGGTTGCCATGGAGGTACCCGAGAGCACAGCGTAGCTACCAAGAGCACGCGGCCAAGTGGAGAGGATCATACCACCTGGTGCTGCGATCTGTGGCTTAACCTCAACCTCGAACGTCGGGCCCCAGGGTGTGAAGGCGCTGAGAAATCCACCGGTAGCTGGATTGGGTGGTGAAACAATGAACATCGGAGCAACATCGGGGTCCACGATATTGACGGTAACGGTGACCCCGGCCGCCAGATTAGCAACCCACTCTTCACCCGTCTCGCGGGGCACCATACCTATGCCCACAACGCCATCAACATTTTCAACAGACACGCCGGCCACTCTGGTCAAAGATTAGCAACTCGCGCGATGGCTGGACTGGGTTTTTCCGTATACGCACGTTACGACATTGCTGTACAGCATGATATATCTGGCTCCGGCATTTACGGCATTGGTGGCCTTCTGGACAAAGTCGCAGGTTCCTCTGCGAACCAAGACAAGGTATTCAGATAGATCGGGAGTGTCAGCCGGGTATGGATCGCAACCGTTTGCGGGGTCGGTCGTATCATTGTTTATGTTCCACAATGGAAGGCTAATATTGCCCCAGTTCCCAGGGGAGCCGAAAGTCCATCCAAAAGATTGGGGTGGCGAGTTGGTCGATGAGTTGCCCGTGGTGAATGTTGCGTTCATTAAGAGCTGAGGGGTCACAATGTTGTCAATGGCAGCGACCGCCGTTACACCCTTGCCGTTCGACGCCGTGCTGGTGTAGAATAGGCCTCTGTTACCATCATTAGTAGCTGAGAGAATGCATGGTATACCCTGATCAACGATGCGCGAGACAGCGACGGCCCAAGGGTCTTCTTTCCAACCTGAAGGGTAGCCCATTGAACAACTGATGATATCGCTGCCGTCTTCAAACGCTTGATTGAATGCAGCGATTAGGACATCATTGGAAACCCGACCAGTATCACATGTGTAGGTTCTGTATGCTCCAAGGGTAACATCGGGGGCGGCGCCAGTGAAGCCCATGGCGTTGGCTTGAGCGGCGATAATGCCAGCAATGTGAGTGCCGTGGCCCACGCACTCGTCCATTGGATCATCGTCCGGCACAGGGGTATTGGAGCCATCGTAGTCATCTCCCACCAAATCAGCTCCGTAGGAAACCAAGTAACCCTCACCAAAGCCACCGCCCAGTGCGGGGTGCAAGTAGTCGACTCCCGAATCGATGACCGCAATCTTGGTACCCTTCCCAGTGATGCCCTGAGCACGGAGCCTATCGACCTGCGTCATGACATGAGTCGAGTAGGTATCGTTGTTGTTTCCGCCCCCTTGTCGCTTCTGGAGCGCGGCTTGACCCAAATTCCTATCATGGCCTTTCCAGACGACTTCGTTTCGAGGCCGCGATTGAGTGAGAACTGGCCAAATTTGCTTGACCATATCCATTTTTGCAATCTTCACTGCAGTAGCATCCGCATCAGATGCGTTCTGAACCTGGAACGAGATGCCTTTGAAAAGCTTGTAATTGAGATCCATGCGATGTTCTACGCTAACTTCGTCCATTTCGAGTGCGTTGTAAAAGGAAGAGGAGTCCTAGACGAATTAGTTGCGAATAAACTAGTGGAGAATCCAGTCGTGTACATAGTTTCCCACTAATTCGACAATATAAGCTCCTGGGACTATATGTCCAGTGAGTTCTTCCGAGGAAGCCGCGGCGGAGTGGAGGAATGCGCCCCCCAGAATGGGAAGGAAGCGGCTCCAATGTACCATAGTGAGGAGTGCGGCGAAACGAAACGAAACGAAAAAAAAAGAGCGACAAAAGTCCTAGGGATCTGAACAAAGAGAAATTAG
The DNA here is from genome assembly GCA_003268315.1 of Stemphylium lycopersici. Taxonomy (NCBI): domain Eukaryota; kingdom Fungi; phylum Ascomycota; class Dothideomycetes; order Pleosporales; family Pleosporaceae; genus Stemphylium; species Stemphylium lycopersici. The sequence goes on along the minus strand of QGDG01000089.1, from coordinate 26,478 downwards.
TTAACCGGGGCAGTTTATTCATGGTTATATATCCATGGAGTTCGGCATAAGCGACGCGGCGCGCTATGACACCGATACGGTCCGCATAGGAGATGGCATACTATCCCTGGGGCGTTTTACAAGATTAAACCCGGTGAACAAGGTGTTAATCAAGAGCATGAACGATACAGACGGCCTCGGTGAGATATGTATACCTCGATTGAGACGGGAGGCCACATAACAAGATGGGGAACGGTATGCGCAAGGATAGCTTGGTGGGTCTTAGAACTAAGATGCAGCATGGGCGTCGCCAAAGTACGCTTCACCTTGCTTCTCGTCGTCTCATATGCAGGTACCCCTAAATTCCCGACGAGACCAGAGCCACTATGTAGTGAGTTAACCTGTTCCGTCCAAAAGTCTAGTGCTAGTGGCTGTGGGTGTGATCATTACGAAGAAGAAGAACGAGGATTATCGGCGCCGATCCAATGATTACTGATCAAGTGTTGTGATTAGGTACACACGTTTCTTGCAGTTGTGGCTAGGATGCTGCATTCAATGCACAAGAGTCGAATTCGCATTTGCGGAGTCGACGGAATTAGTAACTACCGCTTTGTAACTAGCGCAAATGATTTAAGATCTTACGTGAGCGATTGCAGTAGATCTCCCCAGTCTTTCGTGAAATGAAGAAGTCTGCATATCCAAATAGCCAAATAGTTACGCAAAGCTAATCGGTTATCGTAATTGTTTAACTCCGGGTCGGAAAAGAAGTGCAAAACTTGAGCTGCCCAAGGGCGGACGTGGACCGCTAATTCAACGATGAAGATGGGTAGCAGAAAGAAAGGCGTCGGACGTCTTTCTCAGGTGTCCGAAAAGTTCAACGGTTGTGCGCGCTACTTGAATCGCAGGGCGCACTCCCAAATGAAACGGGCCGTGATTACGGATGCGCTCGGAAGTCTAAGGCTGTAATTGTTTGTAGAGAGTTAGCAAAGCGCCGGCGCGGCCGACGACGGGGCCACCGCGGGTGTCTTCGAGCGTAGAGGGGTGCTGGTATGCACGTTCTCTGATAGTATCGTAGCGATACAACTACCACCTTGCGCATTCACGAGATGACGAGTTGAGCACTATCCTTCGCTGAACCCCAGAATGCTATCGAAGTCTCTGCGCCCATTGTGGTCTCAATCCATTTCCCACCCATCCAGCCTTGAACGGGGCATGCGCCGACGAGCTCGTATGTCGCGTTTTCTCTTTGTCGCAATACCATGGGGACCGGGCATCCCGCAATGACAGCTAGATGCCAAGGTCTCGCGTCGTCGATAGCTTGATCAGCAATGTACGCAGGCACCAAGCCCATGTTTCTGTCGCGCGAGATAAATGGGTGGCGGCGGCGCAAGACCTGTTTGACCACATGCCAGGCTTCAGTGGGTAGATAGCCCCGCGTGATGATGGCGAACATGTCAGGAGAATGCAGACTGGCAGATATACGGATCTCAGGTCGGAGAAGAAGGTATGTGGCGCTGTTTCAGCAACGGAATCGCCAGTTGGCTTCGGGATTGAAACGTAGAGTTCTAGTGTCCTTGGGTATTGGCGTGACGTCTGGGAATATGGTTTCGATTTGGTCCAAGACTATACCTGTGCAATGCAGCAGGTCGTCGTCAAAATGAATAACGGGCTATCGAAAAGGTTGCGGGTCATACTGCCGTCTGTGGAACACACCCTTCCTTGCTGGTCGTCGATGGTCGTCATGACGTCTTGTAGCTTGTATGCGGCCGATTCCAGGAGATCAAAGCTAATACTCTGATCCCACCCGAGGAGTATTGTCGGGTTTGGCGCATACGCAACCTCCTACGTTGGTGATTAGCGCAAGAGTTCTCATTGAATATCAAAGGCCTTGCCTGCAAGATCCAAGCGCTTCCAAAGTGCTGCCTGGGCAAAAAGCTTGTACAAACCAGCACACAGTGGGTGGTACAAGATTGGGTTTAATAATCACGATAGGGGCACAAGGATCGTCTGCAGGCTGAACACACATGACTCGTATCTCATCGCCTAGCATGTCCAAGGGCATATACTGGTAATCCGGGATTGGGCGTTCTACCTGTCGGCAGATGCATCCTGTAGGCGCGTATGGCGTGCGATGACACTGTATATGCTATCAGTAATGAAATCAGGGGTGCTTCATCACAGCTGAGTAAGCGGGACGCCATCAAGTGATTGGGGCTAGGCAAGCGTGCGGGAGTGAAGTCTGTATGGGTGTCGCATGTCGAAGTGGTGAATGCGAAAAGGGTTCAAACGATGAAATTGTTTCCTCTACTGGCGCATTTATTCGTGCAAGATGCTATAGAACCTCGAACTCATAGTAGACATAGGCGGTGTACTCCTGGTCGCCCATGTGTCCGGCTTGTTGCATGTCGGCCGACATGGCCTGGTCATCCTTCTTGATACGGCCTTTGGCGTCGCGGCCGAAAGCGTTGCCTGCAAGGTATGAGTAGGCTCCGTCCAGGTTCGACTTGGCCTTCTTTGCTTGTTTCGCGTCGGTCTGGAAGAGGTTAGTAGGCGAGCGTCGCACCACCAGTATCGATGAACTCACCTGGACTATGCCGCACACAAAGTCGAGCGGCAGACCATAGCGCAGAACCGTTTCGACAAAGACGCGCAGAGCCAGCACATGAATCCAGATCATGGCGCTCTCGCTGTATCCCGTCCTGCCCAGCCGCAGCGCCTCGCCCCACAGCTTCCTCTCGTCCTTGGCTAGCTGGTCGGCCTCCTTGGCCTCCTCTTCCTTGCCGCCCTCCTTGTACTTGTAGTCTCTGGGGGTCCACCGCTTCTCCCTGCACTTGTGCACGAATTCTGTCGAGTGCTTTTTGAATGTGGTGACGGCGAACAGGGTGAACTCGTCGTCTTCGGCGAGTTTGTTGGCGGAGCGGGGGACGACCATGGGGCAGAGCTCTTCGTAGGCGTGGTAAAAGTCCTTGACGGCCATGTTGGGGACGGCGATGAGGTGTGTGTCGAGGTACTCGGAGTCGCGGACGATTGACTTGGGGTTCACTACGTTGACGAGGGACTTGGTGGAGAGGTTGCCTGTGCGCTTCCGCTCTGCGGCTGCCAGGGCGCCCTTGGTCTGGTTGTACTGGCTGAACTTGGACTTGACGTCGTTGTCGATGCCTTGTATCTCCTGCACCGAGCATTAACCAGGGACGGAATACACGGACGGCCCGCCGCTCACCTTCTGCAGCGCATCGATCAGGTCTGCGATGGGCTTGTCGGCCCTGTACTTGACCTTGTTCCACTGGAAGTTGCGCAGGTACTGGTCGACCGGCTCTACGATGTGTGAGCACTCGGCGCCAGACACCGGCTCGCCATGTCACGTACTATCATTTATCGTCTTTTGCTGCTGGATCTTGCCCTCGTCGCCGTCTAGGATCTGGCGCAGGCTGTCGCCCACCTTGCCCACGACGCCCTCGCACGCATTACAGAGCTTGGAGAGGTCGTCGGCCTGCTGCACCAGTGCGTCGAGCGTGCCGATCTTGAAGTTGGGTATCGCGAACGGGGAGGTGATGCCCACGTCATTGGTCACGGTGGAGCGCAGAGCCGTGAGCGCCTCCTCCTGGTGGTTCGAGGGCGAGATGGACGTCGGCAGCGACACCAGCAGGTACTTGCTGCCCTTGGACATGGTTGCTGCAGTTGTTCCGGGGCGATCGGGTCGCGATATAGGCGGTTATGGGAACGAATGTCTACATTCGTGGATGGGATCCAGCTGTGGAGCTTGGATCGCGCGGCGGCCGAGCCAGGGCCGCTGCCGTCATTGGCGCAGTACATATACAACCGCCGTGAGTACCCGCCCACCACCCAGACTCACCCTTCATTCTCTTCTCACCCACCCAAAATGGCCTCGCGAAAAGCCGTCGCTGCGTTGCGCCCAGCAGCCAATGCCATTGCCCCCCGATTTTGCAGGCCGCAATGCCTACACATAGCCCGTTACTCCACAGGAACATGCGCACCCGCAGCCCCAGCCCCACGACCCCGCAACTCGACAGTATCACCACGGCAGCAAGCCCGATATGCTTCCTCAGCCGCGGCGCCAGAGCAGCTGGGCAAGACGGGCCTGTATGAGCTCCACAGCAAGTACGGCGCCAAGTTTGTGCCCTTTGGCGGATACCTCATGCCCGTCCAGTACAGTGACATGAGCATTGTCGACTCGCACAAGTGGACGCGCGAAAAGGCCAGTTTGTTCGACGTTGGGCACATGTAAGACGATGCATCCGTCGTGGTCGTGGTCGTGGTCGTGGACAGCGTACGCTAATCAAGTCCAGGGTCCAGCACCACTTTTCCGGGCCCGGAGCCGAGGCCTTTCTCGAAACCATCACGCCCTCTTCACTCTCCACACTGCCCAAGTCCCAGTCCACCCTCTCCACCCTACTACACTCCACCGGCGGCATCGTCGATGATACCGTAGTCACGCGCCTCGCCGACAAATTCTACGTCGTCACCAACGCTGGCTGCAGACAAAAGGACACGGCATACTTCAAGGCCCAACTAGAGGCTTGGAGGAACTCGCACCCTGACCAGCCCGTCAAGTGGAGCATTCTTGACGGACAGGGCCTTGTCGCCCTCCAGGGACCCCTCTCAGCCGAAATCCTCTCTCGTGTGCTGGATGACAAGTCGAAAAAGGACCTCGAATCACTGTACTTTGGCCAATGCGCCAGCGCAACCATCAAGGGCACCGACGCCGAGGTGCTTGTCAGCCGCGGTGGCTATACCGGTGAAGACGGCTTTGAGATCAGTATCCCCTCGTATGCCACCGAAGCTATCACTCAGTTCCTTCTCGACTCGGCCAAGGATGAGCTGCGATTTGCAGGTCTAGGGGCGCGTGACACGTTGAGGCTAGAGGCAGGCATGTGCCTCTACGGCCACGACTTGGATGACACTACAACACCCGTCGAGGCCGGTCTGTCGTGGATCATCGGCAAGGACCGTCGCGCCAAGGGCGGCTTCAATGGCGACTCCGTCATCTTACAGCAATTAAAGAAGAAGTCGGAAGGTGGCGGTGTCTCGCGCCGTCGTGTTGGGCTCGTAGTCGAAGGATCGCCTGCCAGAGAAGGCGCTGAAATCGTTGACGAGGCTGGGGAAAAGATTGGCAACATCACGTCAGGGTGCCCTTCGCCGACCATGAAGAAGAACATTTCCATGGGCTACATCAAAGACGGTATGCACAAGGCAGGCACCCAAGTCGAGGTTGTTGTACGGGGCAAGAAGAGGAGAGCCGTTGTGACCAAGATGCCTTTTATCGCCAGCAAGTACTACAAGCAGCCAGCAAACGTCAAGGCGTAAGTTGTGGTCGAGTATTCATATTCCTGGCATCTTCAACCTGCCATGTCACTATTGTTCTAGCTTCATTCGAGCCGCAGGGTCTTTGGTAGAGCCCGAGTTTTTGTCCGCTTGCTGGCGTAGTTGTTCCTTAGCTACCAACAAGGCGGTGAACCCCAACCCGAATCCCCTTTTCCAAGTCAGAAGAGAAAATGCCACCTCCACGAGTCTCTCTCCATCATATTCGCCGTTCGATTTCGACCGTGCTTACCGAGCCAGACTTTCTTCGTAACGTGTTGATAGATGAGTAATCTGCAGAAGGCTAGGGTAGAAACCACACTAAACCTTACCATGCTTTGAGTCGGGACAACATTCAGAGAAACGGGGCAATGGTGGTGCCGCGTGTATGAAAGATATAAGAATGGGCTTCACAATGAAAGAGTTTAGGCCAGAGCAACAATCAATAGCATCCGCACTTGACTCGTCTTCCGATTGCGACCAAGTCCTTTCCCATCCGACCTCCCAACACAGAACCATCATCCCAATTAACCCACCAACTAACCATGTTCGACCCATCCAATGCCCGCCTCCCGCTTGGCAGCACCATCTTCGTCACCGGCGTAACAGGCTACATCGGCTCCTGGGTCGCCCACGAAGCCCTCAGTCTCGGGTACAACGTACGTGGCGCGGTACGCTCGCTCTCGAAAGCAGCCTGGCTGCAATCCCACTTCGACAGCACCTTTGGGCCGGGCCGGTACACTCAGGTCCACCTGTCCGACTCGTCCGACAGCGCCGGATTCCGGGCGGGGATAAAAGGCGTCGCCGGCATCGCGCACGTAGCCGTGAACACGGCACGGTCCACAGAAGCAGACCCTTACGTGCCCAACATGGTATCCGAGACGGTAGAAATGCTCAAAGCAGCGCACGCCGAACCGTCCGTTCGCTCCGTCGTCTTCACGTCGACATCGCTGGCCGTCGCCGAGTGGGGCGCCAAAGGACGACTGGACAAGAAGCAGTACAACGAGGCCTTCATCGCTGCGGCCTGGGACCCGGACTTCCAGCACCCGAGCAAAACCTTCTTCGTCTACGCGGCTGCCAAGGCGGCGAGCGAGAAGGCCGCCTGGGCCTTCATGGACGAGGCAAAACCGCCCTTTGCCTTTAACGTCATCCTGCCCAATTGCAATTTCGGCCCTTCGCTCGTCTTCGAGAAGCAAGGCTGGCCGTCGACCGCCGGCTTCCCCAAGGCCCTGTTCGACGGCGATGCCACCATGATTGCTAGTATACCGCCCATGTACCACATCGATGTCAGGGACGATGCTAGGCTGCATGTCGCTGCGTTGCTGCATCCCGACATCTCCAACGACCGGCTGTGGGGCTTTGCCGACAAGTTTACCTGGAATACCGTGCTGGCCATCTATCGCAGGTTGTGGCCTGCACGCAGCTTTCCCACCGACTTTCCCGACTTGGAGGTGGATCAGAGTGAGGCGCCGACGGAGAGTGCGTTGATGGCGCTGAAAGAGGTGTTTGGCCAGGAAGGCTGGGTTAGTCTGGAGGACTCGTTGAAGGATGCGCGGTTTGATAGGGAGTTTGTGGGGGAGTCTCAGAAGATGGATATTTTCAACTAGACGGCTAGTTTTTTTCTTCTCCTTCTTTCCTTGCTCGTCTTCTTTTTGTTGCAGAGAGCGGAAATGGAAAAAAAAAGGCTATAGGGTGGGGGTTTAAGCCAGACAAATATTCGGCTCGAGAGAAGGCACCAAAACTTCACTTGTTCATTTCCCTGCACCTCACTGCGTGAATCATGCTCATGGATTGCCTCTGTCTTTCATCACATCAAGCTCCGCGTCCCCTTCCCCTTCCCCTCCCTCTACCCCGTCCTCCACCACGGCCACGCCCACCCTTGCCTCTCGGCCCCGCCCGCTCGTAGATTTTAACGTCATCAAAAGGACTGTCGGCAACCCTGAGGTAGCTCGGAATACCATTGTCCACCACAGCCAACACCACATTCCTCCGCCCATGCTTCAGCTTCTGGTACGGCTGCTCCGTCTCCTTCGGCCTATCCTCGGGCACCTGCGCCATGAGGTCGTTGAGCTGTGCGCTCGTGGGAATGGGCGTTGTGCGCGCATCGACGACGCAGATGCGGAAATCGGGGGGGCCGCGGGCGGATTTGCGGAATCGGGCGGTTGTGCGGTAGACGTCAAAGTGGACGCGGTAAGGGTTGTGGGCGTCGGGCGGGAGGATGAAAGTGGGCGGGGTGGAGCGGTCGTGGGTGGGGATGAGCTTGAGGAGGCGGTACACGTCGTTGTAGCTTCTGAACAGGCCGGGCTTGATGAGCGGGCCAAAGGCCAGGTCCTCGCGCGACACCGTGTGCGTCGGCTGGCTGAGCCGGCGCCATATCTCGGAGAAGAAGCGGGTTACGACCCAGGGTTGGGACGGCGTCTGCTCGTCGGACTTTGGCGGCGCCAACACTACCTCCCCTCTATCGTCGTCCCATGTCCCGGTCCTGAAAATCACATAGCCCGATCTCTTCAGTCCCGCATAGACGTTGTACATCTCCAGCGTCAACTTGCCTCCTACGCCTCCTTCGAAGCCAATGAAGGCTGCATACGCCGATTGCAAACTCATGGGCGCTCCATCTTCTGTCCTGTACACCGTCTTGTCACCGACCTCGCGCTTCACCGGCCACCGGCAGTCCAGGGTGCCTCGTTCGATCAGAAACAGGGCTTCTTCCGGTAGCAGCCATTCCCGGCCCGCCTTGTTGGTGCCTATGGTCTGGAAGTGCTGCGACTTGACTTTGTCGACGCAAGCCATGTTGCGCTCTGGGTCGTACATGGCTAGCACATGGCCCTTTTGCGTGTGTGTGCGCTGCCATGACAGGACGCCATGCATAGCCCGGCGCGAGGCTTCTAGGGTATCGAGTTGGAGGTTTGTCGCATGGCTCTCAAAGTCTTTTTCGCCGCGCTTGGGCAGGGTCGGGTGTGCGCCATCTTGTGCTCTGCAGTCGCCCAAGTATCAGTACATAGTTGTAGCGGACAAGGCCAGAAAGAAAGAACGAAAAAAAAAGTGACAGGCTGCGCATGCGAGATGACGCACGTTAATTTCTCCAACAGCCGAAAGTCTTGCGTTTCCTCGGTGGGATCGAAATCTGCTGCGTCGGGTGCGCGCAAGTGCGAGATGTCTTCGTCTTGGTCGGCCATGACGCTTTCTCCGAGAATTGGACTGGTGAGTGCAATGGCCCGCCGCGTGCTTTGGTGGGGAAACGCGGCGCTCGGCATGGCGTGTGCTGCCGATTGCGTGCCGCGGCCTCTGCGGCATTGCGTCGGCATTGTGCCGAAAGCGTTCTGGACGACCTCGTGCAGCCTAGCCCTAACATGTCGCTTCTCGTTGTCAAACCTCAACCCACTGTTCTACGAGACTACCCTGTAGTTGCGGATGCTTTCGGGCTTTTGTTGGTTTCCTATGTCGCCGAAATCACCTCATGCACAGAGAGCATAGGTAGAGTTTGCAGGGAAGATGTTGGTGGCACAGACTGACGAGGAAAGAGCGTCGAGAAGGATCCGGGTAATGATGTATGATGACCAAACGGCGCATATAGATAATATTCCGATTCTTGTATATAAGCTTCATCGAGATGTCGAAAATTGAGGCACCACACACTTGATCAGTCTCTTGATTCAGAATACTTCTTCCCTTCTTCACTTTGCAATCCAAAGTTCCCCAACACCATAAAAATGCCCCTTACCAAGTACAAGGCCGCCGCCGTAAGTTCGCTCCCAAACAGACTACATGGCAACCAGTCTAACCAGCTTCTAGGTCACCTCTGAGCCATGCTGGTTCGATCTCGAGGCTGGTATTCAGAAGACCATCAACTTCATCAACGAAGCCGGTGAAGCGGGATGCAAGCTCGTCGCCTTCCCAGAAGTCTGGATTCCAGGTTACCCCTACTGGATGTGGAAGGTCAACTACCAGCAGTCCCTTCCCATGCTGAAAAAGTACCGCGAGAACTCTCTTCCCATGGACTCTGAGGAGTTCCGTCGTATTCGCCGCGCCGCTCGTGACAACCAGATGTAAGTCAAGACCTTGAGTGTAGTAAGCGTCTCTGACAACAGTTAGTTACGTCTCGCTCGGATTCTCTGAGATTGACCATGCCACTCTCTACCTCACCCAGGCTTTGATCGACCCTACTGGTGAGGTCATCAACCATCGCCGTAAGATCAAGCCTACCCATGTTGAGAAGCTCGTCTACGGTGACGGTTCCGGCGACACCTTCAAGTCCGTCACCCAAACCGAGCTCGGCCGTCTCGGTCAGCTCAACTGCTGGGAGAACATGAACCCCTTCCTCAAGTCGCTCAACGTCTCAGAGGGCGAGCAAATCCACATCGCTGCATGGCCCGTGTACCCCGGCAAGGAGACTCTGAAGTACCCCGACCCGGCCACTAACGTCGCCGAGCCTGCGTCAGACCTCGTCACGCCAGCTTACGCCATCGAGACTGGTACCTGGACTCTTGCACCCTTCCAGAGGTTGAGCGTCGAGGGCCTGAAGAAGACCACGCCCGAAGGCGTCGAGCCTGAGACGGACCCTTCAACCTACAACGGCCATGCCCGCATCTACAAGCCCGACGGTACCCTCGTGGCCAAGCCCGACAAGGACTTTGATGGTCTCCTGTTTGTCGACGTACGTTCCGATCTCCCTCGTATCTGACTGGCAACACTGACATCGTCTAGATTGACCTGAACGAGTGCCACCTGACCAAGGCCCTGGCGGACTTCTCCGGCCACTACATGCGCCCTGACCTCATTCGTCTGCTCGTAGACACTCGCCGCAAGGAGCTCATCACCGAGGCTGACCCCCAGGGAGGTATCCAGTCATACTCCACCCGTGAGCGTCTTGGCCTGAACACTCCGCTCGATGGAGCTGCGAAGCAAAAGAGGACTTCCCCTGCCGACGTCGATGCGACGAACGCTACTGCGCTCTAGACTGATCGCCAGGCTGCTAGGTCCTTTGTTATCCATTTGTTCATTGTACATAGCTTCCGCCAGTTTAAATTAGTAACTCCACTCGTTTTCAATCACTGTCTGCTGCGTGACTTCGTCCTTGTGCATGTCGATCGCGGATTATCAGTGGCTCCATGCACCGGCTGCTGTCCGAAATATCTTCTTCATGCACATTGCGGGAAGACTTTGTGATGCAATGGCAAGTCGTTTGGCATGAAGAAACTTCTCTTGCTTGTGCAGTGATCTGGATGGAGAATAGCTGAAAGTGATGTTTGGTGCAATGGCGACATGCGTCGTACAGGTGTGAAGTGGGGCGGATTAGCGGCGCGAGCCAAGGCGGTGGCAGAATTTAGCGCGAACTGATCTTCGCGCGCGCAACTTTTCGAAAAGTTACCACCCGCAACTCGGGACTTCAATCGCAGCCACAGCGCACAGGACCGCCCACCATGCCGTCGACACACAACGTAGAGAAGCCCTGGGATACAGATGATATCGACAAGTGGAAGGTTTGTCTGCGACGACGACCCATGCCTCTGACGGCCAGATTCTCACATGCGCGCAGATCGAGCCCTTCAAGCCCGAAGACAACACAGCCGGTGCCTTTACCGACGAGTCCCGCTTCAGCACACTGTTCCCCAAATACCGTGAGCAATACCTCAAAGGATCGTGGAAATTCATCACCCAAGCACTGCAAAAACAAGGTGTCGGATGCGAGCTCAACCTGGTCGAGGGTTCCATGACAGTATGGACCACGCAAAAGACGTACGATCCAGCCGCGATTCTGAACGCCCGCGACCTTATCAAGCTGCTCGCCCGAAGCGTACCAGCACCGCAGGCTGTCAAGATTCTCGACGATGAGGTGGCCATGGACATTATCAAGATACGGAATCTGGTCGGCAACAAGGAACGCTTTGTGAAGAGGAGACAGCGCATACTGGGCCCCAACGGATCGACCCTCAAGGCCTTGGAACTTCTCACCGAGTGCTACCTGCTCGTGCAGGGAAACACAGTCGCTTGCATGGGCCCATACAAGGGACTTAAGCAGGTGCGACGTATCGTCGAGGACACAATGCACAACATTCATCCCATCTACGCCATCAAAGAGCTCATGATCAAGAAGGAGCTTGCCAAGGACCCCGAACTCGTCAACGAGAGCTGGGACCGTTTCCTACCCAACTTCAAGAAGCGCTCGCTCAGCAAGCGACGCGTCCCCCACAAAGTCAACGACAAGTCGAAGAAGCCGTACACGCCATTCCCACCGCCGCAAGAGAAGAGCAAGGTCGACTTGCAGATCGAGAGTGGAGAGTACTTCCTGGGCAAACATGCCAAGGAGAGGAAGGCGCAGGAAGAGCGCGAGGAGAAGATGAAGGACAAGATGGACGCCAAGAGGAAAGAGAGAATGGCCGAGTATGTCGCACCCGAAGAGGACGGCGGCGAGAAGAAGAAAAAGAAGCGCAAGCGGGAAGAGGGCGAAGGCAAGGAAAAGAAAAAGAAGAAGCGCAGTTCCGAAGTCGATGGCGATGCAGCATGAGTGATTGTTTAGTCCTTGTACAGTTTGTTTGTCAAGCGATGGATCTGTTCCCTGCGCACCCCCGTCGATGCTGTAGTATGTTGGAACCTTGGGGGTTGATGGTCCGACGGCTGAAGAAGAGCGCGCACAGACCCAAGCGACTCGCCGTAGCATTATTAGGTGTTTAGGTTATTCCGATGAGTTCAAATACCCATTTTGTCTTTCCAAGTCTTGTTGCTCACCGAGTGATGTTGATCTTGTGTAAGCCAGGGACTTGGCGGTCTAAACTTAGCCACGGGGGCCAAACATCTGGTGTCTCAGCTTTTCACGACATCTCTAGCTTTCGCATTTGCTCAACATGTCTGGAATACACCCTGCGATTTTTATTTCAATACCCTCGTTGCACTGCCATCTCTGCATACCATAGAATGCGGATCGATTCACTGACTGTATTACGGCTTCTCGCCTTGTCTCATGCCACACGGGTAGTCCATGGATGGCAATGCTGGCACGCAAGCATCCTATACACACTAAACCTACAAACCTCCCTCGACGGGACCCAAGAATATGCAACATGTCTTCCCAGCCCCATGCACCAGGGCACAGCCCACACCCCATGGACGCACCCCCAAACCTGCACACCCGTGCTCTCCAGCATAAATTCGCCCCTCTGCATCTACACATCCACAACCTTCGCCAACAACCGTGGCATCTCCATCTTCACAACGCCCGCTCTAGCAAAGACATTCGCTTCCCTACCTGCCTTTACCAACCCATCCCTCCCACACGGTCTCACTATCAACAAACCCACAAACGTGTACAATGCAACCTCGATCCCAGGAAAAGGCATCGGCATGCTTGCCACGAAGCCCCTGGCCCCTGGCGACAAAGTAACCAGTTACACGCCCGCCTTCCTAGCGTATCTTGAATCCGAGCTCTCGACCATGGACCGCGAGGCCATGTGGAGGGTCGCGATTGACCAGCTACCCAGCCCTTTGAGAGCGAGTTTTCTGCACCTCGCGACTGTGTATGCGGATCCGAGGGTGAGGGTGCAGGATGTCGTCAAGGCGAATACGTTTCAGGTGGATGTTGGCGGGGTAAATCATCTTGCGGTCTGGCCGGAGACGAGTCGGTTGAACCATGCATGTGCGCCCAAGTGAGTGAACTTTTCAGTTGTCTTATCTTGTTTGGGGAAGGGAGGGGCGTGGGATCCATGGGCTGATAGAGGTTACAGCGCGCAGTATGTCATCAACACTGAGCTTCTCACGCACACTGTGCGCGTTACGCGGCCGATTGCTCGGGGTGAGGAGATTACGATTTCATGTAAGCTTGGCACATCTTTCCTTCATCACCTTCTCTCCTCGCTGACGGATAGATAGATACCTCGCCGCTGGAACCCACGTCGATGCGCCAACAGCACCTCCAGCAAGGATTCCACTTTACATGTTCATGCCGCCGCTGTGCTTCTCCGTCTACAACAGACGCCACTCTCACCCACATCCAGGAGCTTCAGTCCCAGCTTAACGATTGGGCGCCTGCATCTGCTGGCTCGCCTGCTTTGGCTGAGCAGTTACTCGACTTGTATCGTGGAGAGGGACTGGAGGGCTTCATGGATATGGCATATGGCTTTGCGGCGTTGGCGTACAGTGCGGTTGGTGATGCGGGGAATGCAATCATGTATGCAGAGAAAGCTAAAGAGGCGATTCTGATGAAAGATGGGATGTGGGCGCCCAACCTCCGGCTGTGGGATAGCTTGATGGGGGATTTGGAGGGGCACTGGAGTTGGATGAGGAGGAGGAGGGTGTGAGTATGGCTGGATCTTATTGTGGTCAAGGTGGAGATGAAGGCCTTCGGGATATGTATGTAGTCCACTCACATTTTCTGACAAGATGAGGCGAAATAGCGACTCGTGCTCACCTTCATTTTCACTCTCGCATTTCGACAGGTATAACTTTCTACACCCAAGCTACTCCAGTCACTCGCCGCTTAATTCTGTTTCTGCAAGTACAGCAGTCTGCACGGCGACAACCATGAGCGATCGTCGGAACCGCTTCGACCGCGCAAGCTCTGTGCTCATTATTCAATCCTCGCCCGAGTCGCCTCGTGCGCCAGGTATTGTTCATGTGTCAGTCTTTCCAGACAACACAACAGATCGGCTTGACTCTCTCGGGGCTCAACATCGCTACGACGTCGAGGCCATGCGCTGGGACATGCATGAGCAACGCCAGGTCAGAGACGGTGCGCCTTCACATGCAAGCGATGCCACGCAGCCGCCAGTGACCGGTTCCCAAATCATGCACAGCGGCAGGACAGAAAATGACCACCCGCCCATCAGCCGATATGTCACAAAAGCTCCCCTCTCAACTGGCCCTACATCGCGCGAGCAATCCGATCAAGGTACCTTGCCGCGCCGCACCAGCTTGCACCAACGGCGTTCAAACAGGAGTAGGATATCCAGCTTACCGATTCTGCCATCACCACTGGGCCCAAGGCGGGTGAGAGCCTACTGCGGGCTTGACCCTTTGGATAGCCTGTTCTCGCCAGCAGCGTCGTTGGGGGCTTCGTCTGTGCATCAACATCGTATATCCAGTGAGCCAGAGAACTCGCATGTTGTCAGTGTGCGACAGCGGCTCGGGCACAGTCGCCAGCATACCGATCCTTTTGTTGACGATGTAATGAACGAGGCGGATACCATCGACGCAAGTCCCGTCACGCTTGGGACTACGAGGTGGTTTCCGCAACCGCCACAAGGGGCGAGGAATGTGGAGGATACGCCAATACTTTTGGATTCGTTGTCCACTCGACGTGCGTCATTCCAGCTGGATAGTCCACGCACACCTTCTGTGCCTAAGTTCGCGGTCGGGCCTGCTTCTCAGAGTGTGGTATGGCCGTCTTCTGCGCCTCCGGCTACTAGACGTGAGTTTCCACGCGCCCTGGCGTCTGGTCATCTCTCGACTGGTTCGCGCACTGCTCAGATCAATCCACTTGTGCAGCCTGGTTTCCCTATCCAATCCCCGCTCCAGCCAACACACAGCGTCCAAAGCCAAGACACTGCAGAAAATCGTCCACGACTAGATAAGCGGGAACAGACCCGTCGAGCATGGATCCAAAGTGAGGCAGCCCAGATAACCCGACTTGCTAAGCTCCGACAGGCACTCGAGCATCGCTACTACATCACTCATTCCCCAGGAGACTACGACAACTGGCAGCGGATTGAAGCCGCGCTTGCCGAAACCACAAATCTGGACAGGGTGCAGAAAGAAAGGAGGGGATTGTTTCTGAAAGAAAAGGGCATGGTACCGTTGATGACGCATAGAGTAGAGGATATGTCGGCGGCTAACCGGGGTGCGGAGGCGGATGGGCAGGGGGAAGAAAAGCTGGTAGGCTTCAAGATGGGGTTGATGGAACGGGCTTGCGCTGAGGTTATGCCGGAGAGCAAGGATGGGGATGAGACGGCTATCACTGCTGAGATGTTGGATACGCTGAGTCTGGAGGAGAGGAAGGCGTTGAGAGCGCATCTTGTTGGTCGGCTTAGACGCTTTTAGGAGGATCTGGTGACATGAGAGACTTTGAAAACGGCGGACTGAGACCGGAGACTGGTGGTATCAAGGGCTCGTGAAGTCCGTAGGCCATCTTGTCCACTGGCGAACGATTGTTCGAAATCCACTAGTATCTTGGCGAGAAAGGATCGACGTGCAGCTCGCGATAGGGCAAATGATGCCAGACGAACTTGGACCGTCTCTATAGTCGTGCGCTCGACGGAAGCAAAATAAAAATGGTTGTGAATTCGGCGTTCAGAGCGATGATGCCGCATGTGGGATGCCCGCGACGCTTGTCCCATTCGGGTTAGCTGTGGCAGAATCCCGGCCCGCTTGTGAGAAAAAGTTCGGGAAGTCGCGACTTTTTGCGACTGCAGGCTCGAAGATTGCGACACCACACCACCACACGAACAATGGCGGGAATTAAACGTAAATCCACCGGAGCCAGCGCGCCCGAGATCAAGGACAAGAGCAAGAAGGTCAAGGTTGACAAGCCGTCATCGAAGCGCGAATCGAAACACGAAGTCAAGCCCGTGAAGAAGTCGAAGAAGGCCAAGGAGGAGAGCGACGAGGAGCTTGAGGAGTCAGACACCAGCGAAAAGGACAATGGCTTCTATGGGTTTTCAGCCGCCGACGGCGACGATGTTGAAATGGGCGACGCCGAGAGCAGCGAAGAGGCCGAGGTCAAGGCGAACGGCAAGACACAGAAGCCCAAGAGCGAGGGCGAGGGCGCAGACTCCAAGCTGGCAGGTCTGAATGGTAAGAATGGCTGGTATCTCTATTCAAATCCTCTTGCTAACTCTGTCTCTAGCAAGCAACTCACGAGAAGCGCATGCAAAACAAAAAGCCCTTGCCAAGGAGCGCAAGGCCGCGAAGCCAAACGCCGATATCATCGAACGCTCCAAGAAGCTGTGGGAGAAGCTCAGGCTCAAGTCACATGTCGACAAGGACGAGAGGAAGGAGCTCGTCAAGGAGCTGTTCGAGATCATCACCGGCAGGGTCAAGGACTTTGTCTTCAAGCACGACTCGGTGCGTGTCATCCAGACCGCCATCAAGTATTCCAACATGGAACAACGGCGAATGATTGCCCGCGAGCTCAAGGGGGAGTTCAAGGTTCTGGCCGAGGGCAAATACTCCAAGTTTTTGATCGCCAAGTTGATTGAGAAGGGGTAAGTCGACCAGCGCCACGATACTACAACAAAACTAATCTCCCATAGTGACCCTGAGATCCGCGACCTTGTCATTGCCGAATTTTACAGCCACATCAAGCGCATGATCAACCATCCCGAAGCCGCATGGATCGTAGACGACATATACCGAGCCGTTGCCACCCCAGAGCAGAAGAACCGCATGCTCCGAGAATGGTACGGTCCTGAATTCTCCATCAAGGGCCTCGGAGCCCAGGGCACAGACAGCGCCGAGCTATCGGTCATCATAAAGGAGTCGCCTGAAAAGAGGAAGCCAATCATGGACTACTTGGAGGCCCAGATCAACTCGCTCATCCAGAAGAAGCTGACTGGATTCACCATGTTGCACGACGCCATGTTGCAGTACTTCTTGGTCTGCGAGCCTGGTACCGAACAAGCGAACGACTTCCTCGAGCATCTCAAGCCCGATCCCACAACCAAAGAAGGCGAGGAGGCCGACAACGTGGACTTGCTGAAGAATCTTGCATTCACCAAATCGGGCTCACGACTCATGTCACTCTGCTTTGCGTACGGCACAGCCAAAGACCGCAAGGTATTCCTACGGCCATACAAGGATACCGTCGAGACAATGGCCTACGACCAACACGCCCACCATGTTCTGCTCGCCGCAATGGCCGTCACAGATGACACCAAGCTGTCAGCGAAATCCATCTTCAGCGAGCTTCTTCCAAGCAACGACGCTCTCCCAGAAAAGGTTATAAACCTTGTCAACGATGCTCGTGCACGCACAGTCCTATTATATCCATTCGCTGCTGACGCCAAGTGGCTCCTGGACGACAGCACAAGAGAGCGATTGGCCGAGCTATATGCCATCCGCGAGAAAACTTCCAAGAAAGACCCCAACACCCGACTCCAGGAAATCGCGAAGAGCATCGAGCCCCAATTACTCACAGCTATCACGGCTCGCGCCGCTGACTTTGCTTCGTTCACATTTGGTCTGCAATTCATGGGCGAGGTCCTTGTTGGCGCACCAGAGGTAGAGCCGGCTAAGCGCAAGGAAGCTCTGACCGAAGTTGCACGCCTTTCGCAGTCGATATTGGACTCTGCTCTGCCTGCCTCAGCTGGTGATAACAAGGCCACCAGCCACGGTAAGAACATGCTCAAGACTTTGGTACAAGGAGGTAAATTCGATCCTGTCGCCAAGAAGGTTGTTCCAGTCGAGCCTGCTCTTGGTTTCGCCGATCTTCTCTGGCCTCAGATCAAGGACAACCTCGCCAACTGGGCTACTGGCCAGGGCTCATTTGTCGTGGTTTCGATGACTGAAGCCGAAGGCTTTGCAAAGAAGGATGAGGTGCTGAAGGCACTGAAGAAAGAAAAGAAGGCGTTGGAGGCCGCTGCCAACCCCCCGGGTAGCCAAAATGGGGACGCGAAGAGCAAAAAGCAAAAGAAGGGTGGCAAGTCGGAAAGCGGACCAAGAGGAAATGCCGGTGCGAAGATTTTGCTTGAAAAGTTGTAGAGTGGTTAATGAGTAGAGCATCTTTCGTCTAAACGCATATCATGATACCCATATGAGGTTTTTACAATATGTCTTAACGAGTGGAAACTGAATGGGTGGTGACATTGCTTGAGTGGAACAAAAACCCTGCTAGGTTTTCGACTTTCGTATTAAGATGCAATCATCCCAATGGGGCAAGGCTTCCGCGACGATATGCAGACACGTTGACGCGACTCACGTCTGCTCATCTCAACAAAAAAATAACATTCGATTCCTTCTTCTAATGCAAACTACACTCGATAATCCCGCCCATCCTTTAATTGCACCACAGCAGCGAAGATAGCCTAGCCACAGCCCCGGCAAAACACACACCGCCACACCCCCACCCTCACCTCAGGCTAGTTTAATCCCCCCACATCCCGTCCCAGCGCCATCACCAACTCGAATCGAAATGACAAAAGACCCCATCATCGAAATCGCCTCCCTCCCCTCCGTCTTCCAAGCGCAATGGAAGTCCAACCCAGACCCCAGCGCCCTGCCCTTTGCGCGTGACAACCCCCCCTTTGCACTCACAGCAATCGATTGGCAGCAACTATCTCTCACCGACGCAGAATTCACACCGCACTCATGGTCGAACCTGCAGGAGCTAATTGGGGCGAATCGGCTCGAGGACCTAAAGCGCTGGCCCAGCAGTTTAAAAGCGTATTTAGCGTGGACGGCGCATGCAAAAGAGAGGTGGGGCGGTGTGATGCCTTATTTGCTGGGCCAGAGGCTGTTTTGGGAGGAGCTTGATGACGAAGACGACGATGGGCATGGTGGTGCAAAGGGCTTGAGATTCAAGATGCGCAATCAAACACCCCTCACGCATACCGATGACTACGCCATCTTGCGCAACGACTGGCCCTACGCCTTCGAACCTGGTATCTCCCACATTGTCGTCTGGTGCAAGAACCGGCTTCCTGTTGACCCGGACACGGGCGCGCTGAGTGAGCGGGGGAGGCAGATGGTGAGCGATTTTGTGAAGCGGGAGTTTCGGGGCAAAGCTGGTGAAGATAGGGAGGGGGAGAAGGTGTTGTGGTTTAAGAATACGACGGATTTGCAGAGCGTGCGGAGTTTGGAGCATGTGCATGTGCTGGTTAGGGATGTGGATGAGGAGGTGCTGGGGCGGTGGATGGTTTGAGGAGAGAGAGAGAGAGAGAGAGAGAGAAACTAGAGATGCACAATGTCAAAGTTGTAGTAGCGATCCAAAAGACAATATATTGTAATCATCTCAGACCCGTCATCTATGAAAACAAACGACAAGCATGGTATCGTCAGGAACCCAAGTTGCCAATCCCCACCGGGAGAACGCCTAAAAGGAAAATACTACAGCGATGACATAAAACATTACGACGCATTGTCCACCCATTTTGCGTTTGAAAAGCAGATACACCAGCTCTCGCAGCTTCTCGTATGCTACAAAGCAAGAGCCGGGGCCGTGGTGTAGAGGAAAGAGAGAAAGAGGTATATACGTCCAGTGAACGCCTGTTGTTATTGTACAGTCCGAAAATAGAGTGTCGAAGATGGAGGTGTAGGGATATGGTGGGTGAGGAGTTCGGTAGTAGTCGAAGAAGAAAGGGGAGGGGGGGGGGTAAACCGAAATGTTGAAGGCGAAGAATCCTCCGGCAAGTATACATGAACTTGCTATGCCTTGCGACGAGACGGAATAACAGAAGTGTTGCACTGCACTGTAGCGGGAGAGATGTGTGAAGCACGCACGCATCTCGCACTCTACAAGCGCAGTTTGACTGGGTACTCACGATGCAAGGGCCCGCCCGCAGCAACAAAGTCTACAGGCGTCGATGACACCGACGAGGGCTGTGTAGACGGGAGAAGCACGATATCAGCTTCCCGGTCGCCCTCGGTCCATTGCACTTCCATCTTTCTTTGCTTTTCCCGTCCCGTCTCTGCTAGTCACCTCTGCTGGCGCGAGTAGGAGCTTTCTTGCGAGGGTGACAGGCGCGGGCCGTAGTGTTGGTATTCAGGGGGAAAGCGTGTCGGGGGTGAGCGGCGGAGGGTGGGTGAGTTGCGCAGGTGGTCGGAGACGTATGTCGCGGCTGCGCTCTGTGTTAGGGGCGTTGAGCTGCTAGGTACTGGGGTCCCTTTGGAGGAACCGCCGCCGGCTGAGGTTGGATGCGCAGTTCGCACAGTGGATGGCGTCGTGGGCGAGCGACCTGCACCTCCCTGTGGTGCGCGAGGCGTTGTGCGAGGTGTCGTGTCTCGGCTGCCGCCTTCAGGACGCCGTTGTGCCGTGGACTTCGGGGTGCTCTCGTGGCTACCACCTTCCTTCTGGCGCGGTGCAGACTTGCTCGCAGTATTTGCTCGACTGCGCGCAGCACTCGAAGATCGTACAGGGATGGCGGGCTCTGTCAAAGGGGAGCCCTCAGCTGCCCTCCGAGTGTTCTGCTGGGGGCGCTGCGTAGAGGAGGGAGCAACCCGGGTCGCGGGTTCGGGGGCGCCACTGCTTGCTTGTGGAGTGTTTTTGGTGACAGGCTCTGGGCTCGCCATACCTCCGACGCGTGGGGTGCCCTCCCAGCTCTTCCGCTTCATCATGCGACCCAGAATGCCCACGAGCTCGGCGGCGTCCTCAAACTCGGTATCATCCATTGCCTCCTGCGCGCGATATACATCCTTGATTGCTCGTCGAGCGACGCGCCTTGATGCGTCGTGATCGTGAAGGCAATCCCACAGAAATGCACTGTGCTCAAGTGCCACGGATAGCCTTAATGGATGCGACCCGGGCAGAAACGAAGTGGCGTATTGTGTGGCGGTCGTGAAGTACCCGCTCGCTAGAGGCACAAAGTTCAGGGGTGGCAATATGAAAGAAGAAGGTTGTGGGATTGGAACAGGATTGAGACCTGGAGGCGCGTTGATAGGAGGGGCCGGTGATGGTGTTCCAACTGGTCCTCCTGCTCCTGCGTATGGATTCGTGACAAATGATGTCTCGGATACGATGGAGTCGATGGGCTCACGAAGTGCAGGTTGTTTGCCTGTGCGCTTGGACGGGGGCGATAGTCCCGGAGGGTCTGTCTTGCGTCCATTACCATTGCCCTGTCCAGGTGACAATGAAAAAGGGGGTGCACCTGGGTTCCGGGGATCAGTGCTCGTCATGTTTGTCGTGGTGACGGGCGGTTGGTTGTGGAAGAGGCAGAAGATGTGGTAAAAGCTCGCTCGTAACTTGACGCTCAGCACTCTACACTCGGGCCCATGCTGATTGTCTTGGGCATAAGGAAGCACGTATAGCTCCAGTATGGACAATCCCTCGCGGGACATCCATAGTATGTGCTGGTACGCGGAAAGTGAGGGTGTATCGCGGCTGGTGTCTAGCTTGCGTAGCTTTCTGGCGCGGATGAGTCTCCGTGCTAGGAGAACCGATAGGCCCAAGATTTGATAGAGCGCGCTGGACAAGAACGGATTGGTCTCCTCGGTCTGCTTGGCTATGCGACCGAGGAACTTCTGGTCAAAGTCTAGAGAAGCCATCTTTCACCAACGTGTCTGTTGATCGTCGTAAGTCTATGCCGTAATCGAGAGGGGGAGATGTGAAGGAGAGTCTGAAAATGGAAATGAGGAACGGCTCGTTGATTCGCTCAATACATGCGTGATTTTGAAGCGATGTTGATGAATTCTGGACGCTGTTGTCACTTACCTTAACCGCCAACCCGGACCGTTGCGCTGTATCTCCGAAGCGACTGACACAGTGCAGCCCGGCCCAGGCCGACCGATGACGCCTTGGGAAGATGCCGCCGAGGAGACGAAGATTTGAAACTGGAGCAGCGACTCCTGGCCAATTGATGTGCTTCCACAGATGACTGGATATCTGTGCACGTCCCTTATCTGAGTGAATGTCGATTCTTGTGATGGCCCAGGACAGGGAGCGCTACTCGGAGATTTGTTGAATTAGGCGATGACGAGGATGGAAATGATCATGGTACAATGTCGGGTATCTTGCAAATACAGATGCGGGAGGAACAATAGTGATGATGTACAGGAAGCTCGCGTGGACGCCACGACTATCGGCAGACGTCTGGACCAGTGTCAGCGCGATGCACTCGGATGCCAATGTGCCATATGGCGTAGCAAAGCTCACTTGAGTGAAGATATCTCTAAAAGGATAGGTCGACCCGGTGTCGCTGTTTAGGTTCAAGGCCCGTTTCTTATTCGACGGTTTGGGTGATGACGGAGCCAATGGAAGCACGCAGCGGATGAGGCAGCGCAAGGCCCGTTTTGCGGTAGGCTAGCAGACGTCTGGCCTCAATTTGGAGATGCAGGGAGGCTGGGAGATGTGGACCTGAAGCCTCGGACAGCGCATTGCGACGTCGTCCAGCTTCAGCCGTCCAGCGCGCGAGATGTGCGACCGTCTTAAAGGGCCGTGACGTTGGCAGGCGGTGTGTGGCAGCGGTCAGTGCAGCTATTCTGGACGCCGAGGAAGCGAAACTTGGCCGCGCGCGCGGGCACACACACAATCGCACTCCAGGAGCTCCGGATTCGCAGATTTGCGCGACGATGGCCTTCCGGGCGCGCCTGGGGCTGTCGGTGGGGCGTCGCTGATGTGTCGCGACGGCCCTGGGCTTGGTGTTGAGGGGAACGAGCGAAAGTGCGCACGGCAATGGCGCACGACAACGACGACAGCGACTGCAAAAGAGAAGAATTGCAGGGCGAACGCAGGAGGAAACGGTTGCTAGTATTATCCCGCTCAAACTATCCGGCCTTCTGGAGACGCAGTGCAGCTCCTGCGTCAATCTGCAGACAGGCGAGCTGTGGTGGGCTACGTGTCAAGCGTCAAGCTCTTCCGCTAAACTACACACGTCGGCCGCATGTCCTTTTTCCCGTTAATAGTTCAGAGGAGGCGTTGCCAGCTGGCACCGGAGCCTACGAGAGCAGCCATATCTTATTCTCCCAGTCGACGTCAATGTCTCGCCTCTGCAAAATCGCCGCTCTCGAGGATCGCCAGCATGCGCCTCCAGGGCTGTGCCGCAGCTGGGTCTCAGATGAACGACAACCGTTTGCCAACGCATCGTTCCACCGCCTCGTGGGGTGAAGTATGCCATCATTGCCATTCCATCGCAGAGCAAGCTTCGACAGCCCCAAAGGCGTCGCTTCCCATTCAGCCACGAGCGTGGCCAACATGGGTTTGTGTTGTCACTGTCCAGACTGCATATGGCTTCTGCACCCCACGGTGGGGACTAGCAGCATGCATGCTGACGATGCGCAGACGAAAGACAGCAGGTCCCTGACCTGTCATCGTGAGCTCTGTGAGCCTGACAGACATGGTCCGAAATAATCTGTACCCCCCAACCTTGAAAGCGAAGATTGTGCCAAATGCTCACGGAAAGCCTACCCACGTTTGGCTTTCATCACACCATCGGGCTTTCATTCAAGGCTAGTACCTACTGATAGCAATGAGCTATCGTATCGTCATATGCGATTCAAAGCAAGTCTTGCAGCACTTTTGCATAGAATGGCTCCACCCGAATTAGCGGTGAGGCCGTGCACTGATTGGGTGGAACTCTGGGAAAATGCTAGTTCGACTGCTGTCGGCACCTCGCAAACATCAAGCTTTGCCACTTACCCAGCCTCCCCGAGATACGTACTGCGAAGATGACATTTGAGACGCTATAAGAGATAGAATGGCTATATTTACATAGCCTTTTCAGGATTCGGGCGGAGCGCGGCCGGCAGTCGATTCGTTTCCTTCGGCTACCTAGCAGATCGACCGTGATTCCAAGACGTCATCCATTGCAAGTTCAAAGCGTACCACTAAACACCGACCTGTCCGTCGCATTCCGACGGCAAAGCAGCATCCTGGAAAACATGAATGTATGCGTAGACGTTTGGTGTTGCAAATCAAACAAACTGCCTTGATGGCCGCTACCATGCTACAGATCTTGACAAGGCGAATCTCGACATCTCTAAGCCCTGCATTTGTCTATTTCTGGTTTGTGCCAACAAGCACGCGTTCGTGCAACACCAGGATTCTAAACAGTTGCCTTGTACTCACCTACCCGCAGCTTCCGCTGTCGCTTGCATTACAACCCGACGATGCATTCGCAACACCAAGGACAGTTTTAGGGGGCGACCTATTGACGCCGGATAATCCGTGCGACCTGCATTCCAGAAGCTGTCGATAGTTTGGTTTCGACTCCGGTCTAGTCGCTCCCGACATTAACTTCCGTCCGTTGTATTGATGCGCGATGGCTGCAGCTTGTTGGACGAAGCGGACGTGCTACAATTGCTTGGTTACTTCCAAACGTCAAACTGCGCTGCATGGGAACTACGCGACAATCATCGCTGACATGACAGCCAACTCGCGATATAAAGAGCTTGGAGATGCCTCCGAGAGCTGGATGCAGCATCTATCATTGTCTCAATCCCCTCGCATTCACCATACTGAGCCTGTCTTTCATTCAAGTCGCGTCTTCATTGTCACTCCCTTCCACGTATATCTTTGAGCATCGCAGTCAAAACCTTGATCGAGCATCGCTTCCGAGACGAGTTCAAGGTAAGGATATCACGGAACGGAATCTGTCATCTCCTCGCGGTCATGTATCACATAAATTTTGATACTTCGTAGTCATCTAATCGGTGGCGCAATTTAGCAAGACTGAGCCAGATCCTTAGCGCTTTCACCCCAATCAACTATCACACATCCCACGCTGTCAAGTCCTCGAACGGCTTCACCGACTTATCGGCGCAATGTGCTACTACCACGCCTACTCGCACAAGTGTGGACATACCCAAATGGTCCTCCAGCAGCTATGCCCCAAAGGACAGATGATCCAGCAAAAGTGCGGCAGAGGTCACGACGGTGTAATCCTAGCCACTGTCAAGATCGAGACATCTTGTGATGTGTGCCAGGGCAAGGT
The DNA here is from genome assembly GCA_003268315.1 of Stemphylium lycopersici. NCBI lineage: Eukaryota > Fungi > Ascomycota > Dothideomycetes > Pleosporales > Pleosporaceae > Stemphylium > Stemphylium lycopersici. The sequence continues at coordinate 1,612 of QGDG01000089.1, read as the reverse complement.
GAGACGCTTCGAGATATGCAATGAAGGCGGAACCTGAAATGCCGTATAGTAACACATGCGAAGCCGAAAGATGCGTTCAATTCGTCGCCAGGACGCTCCACAGTACGGCCCTAGAGACATGTGTTCGTCGCGCAAGACTCTACATCAACGCATCCTCTTCTCATTTGCTTCTTTTCCTTCTTATCTCCCGCGCATATTTTGCTTCAACTTCGCCGCTTGTATTCTCTCATGTAGATCTTAGCTGTACAATACATCCTCTACCTATACTATGTCCGTGCGCCCAATGCTTCACGGACACGATGCTCACTACTGCAGAAATGATGTTGTAGAGCCACCTACGACAGCTATGTATACAGGGTGTTATAGTACAGTAGCATACAGAGGCTTGCGGCTAATCCATACTATCAATATCTACTTCGGGTCTTAGTAGCATATCTATAAAATTTAGTTCTAGGTAGAGTAGCTAGTATAGTATTTACAAAATGAATACTATATTTCTAGCGCTTAGTACGTAATGATGTACCGGTGCACAGGGTGGCCAGCAACGTTGGTGATTTCTCAGATACGGATCATGTGTGCAGCGGATTGGGCTCAGTATATGAAGGACATTTTTCTGTGGGAGCATCGAGGGGAGATCACCAGGAAGGCATCAGATCAAGCCAACACAACCAACAGAACATGATGCGAATAATCTTATAGTTGTAGTACACGATCAAGCACACAGGACAGAGTTCTAAACTCAATGAAATTTTATGCTCTCTTTTTACTTTACGAACCGCCCTCCGCTCGACGACACCACGAGGTCTCCTCTTCCCCTCTCACCATAGTGTACCGGTGCACAAGGTGGCTAGCTACCCTAGTGCTTGGTTACGTGCGGGCTGCTTATCTGGCGGCTTAGGCCGAGGATATAGGGGAGGATAGGAGGTTACTACTTAGGGGACTTCTCAATATCACTGTCAGGCGGACGCTAGGGCGGTCGCGCCAGATGACGATATATACTATCCTGCACCATGATCAGTAGTTCACTGATCATACGTACCTTTTTGGTTGCATGGCGTAGTGGTGCAGGGCTGCGTCGTGACAATCACTTCATATGCATACTTCCAAATGAAAAATTGACTATCCGATTTCTCCAAAACTATTTCTCGAAGCATCGCCGATAGGCAAGGACTACGGCTTCTTGTCTCATATTCCTACAAAAGTAGAAACGCAGTGCCAAGAAAAAATTACACCCGTACAATAAAAGTACTACTGGAGCTTCACACTTTCTATTCTAGATAGATTGAGATCCTATTTCGTTAGTTTAGGCTTTAAATTAGATTGCCTAAGTAGCTCTCTTTTCGAATCTCTTCTTGTCTTTACTTCTTTAGCTACCTCTTTTACTATATATCTCTTCTCTACTTTCTATTGCTAGTGTAGTGCTACGACTCTAAGTTAAAACGCCAACAACTACACTATAAATACGTCGCCTAAGCAAAAGTTAGGACGGTAATTCTACAAACAACAACTATTACTAGTAACGTAGCTAATTACAATGCTAAGAGCTATTGCGAAGAGCTGTCAAGACGCAGCCCTGCACCACTACGCCATGCAACCAAAAAGGTACGTATGA
>QGDG01000088.1:0-131804 GCA_003268315.1 Stemphylium lycopersici | reverse complement strand
CTCGCGTACGTTGCTCGGCGTACAAGCTTCCTAGGGAGCCTCTGGTAGAGCAGCTAGAGTAGGCGTACGGAGCTGCACGTCTAGCTTCGATAGAATAGCGTCTAGATAGAGAGGAACAAGGCCTGCGCTGCAGAAAGCTAAGTAGATATTAGCTAGCATAAACGATTGATTAAACGCTGCCTTAAACGCCGACCTAACTAGCGCCGCGCATAGCTAGCAGCTTATTAGCCATATCACGTACAGCATCGTACGTAGGCGCAAATCCACGTATATCTAAGTCAAGTATATGTCTGATATTCACTTGCTCCTCTAGCTGGGTGAGCTTCTTCGAGTTAGGCTAGCAATCGCGTCGTGCAGGCCTGCTGGCGCGTCAGTTGCGTAGCGTCATCCAAAAGACGTTAAACGTGCGAGCAGTAGCTCGTATAGTATTAATCTAATGCCTATAAAGAGATAGGATAGTAAGCTATATATTAGCATTAGATAAGCATGCTAGAGATTGTTAGTGTTGAGGCATAGTTGATTTGAGCTTGATAGGTGATGAAAGTTGGTGGGGTGGGCGGCTCGCTTGTACGGGCGACTCGCTTGTAAACTATGTTACTTCGGAAACGGTTTAGTATTGCTTATGTTGCTCAACCCTTAGTAGATGGGACGACTGATTGTAGGTCGTTACGCGGACGACCGTCTATCTTAGTAGTGCATTAAAGAAGCAGGGATTCTAACACCTAACTCTAAGACTTTAATAGAATAAACACTAGATCTTAGTCTAGTAGCTTAGAGGGTCGAATGCGCGGCGAGGGTATTTATCTTAAACTTTCTAACTAGTTCTAATGTCTGCCTTCTATATCTACCACAGTTTATCCTTTCACTAGGAACAAATACCCACTGTCGTGTATTCCCTTTCATTTAGAAATAGTTCTTCAGGTGAACAGCCATTCCAATCGCGCTTGCATGGCTATAATACAATTAGTTTTCGTTTTTAATTACAAGGTTGAGACTGCGACCTACTTTATCGTTTGTGCAGGCGACCGAAAAGGTATCCGTTGGATTGCGCACCCATCTTCCATTTTCGTTGATGTATGCTCTACAGGTGCCTACTCCCGTGTCCGTCTCACATAACTATTTCGAATTACTATCCGCGATTTAGAGCTAAGAAGCTTCCTTACATATTCTGTTTGTCCAACTACAAATCCTACAAGCAAGGTAGTAAGTATTATAGACCGTTTCATCTCTTTCTAAGAGTAGAAGAAGAGGGCCTAGAGGATGTAGTTGTTTGAAATTAGAGAAAAAGATAGGATGATGCAATACGGGAGAGATTTGAATGCTAAAACTAGGTAATTGAACCTAAGTAAGTAGTGCTTATATACTTAGTCTAGTCGGGCCGGTGTAGAAGTCTCTACAGTCTAAGCCGGCTCTAGTGTTTCCAAGTTCTTCTAGGCGTCGTCATTAATAAACCCTTAGAAAAGAAGAAATGGCCATTGCAGATATAAGCGCGTGCATAGGCCAACAATAGAGCTTAGCCAACAGTAAATTTATTACTAAGTATCACCTAACAACAAGATAGATCGAGCCCTAGGAAATTATTAGCTATTTCTGTTAGCACGTTAGGTGCGCATTGTTAAAAATACCAAAGACAACTATGCAAGTCGGCAGACCTAGGACGAAAGGTAGAGAATGCATCAGTATTACGAGCGTTTAAGCGTTGATTACGAGCTTCTTCGTACTATCGAGTTCGACAGAAGCGCTTACCCACGCAGAGCGCTCTAACCAGATTAGTGTAAGTTTACAGTACACGGACACGCAATGACCATGGACGCGTAATGACCACCTCAACGACATTTTGAGATCAGGAAAATGAGGCTGTGGAGCCATACACAATAGGTATTATCGCGAGATGTTATAGAGTAATAGTAATTAAATATCATTAATTGACTTAGGCTACTTGTATTCAGTAAGAAGGTTAACGTTACGGCCGCGGTAGGTAATATAAGGGGCTAGCTCTAGGAGCACTCGAGGAGTAGATAGCTAATGGCAAGGCTAGGTATATAGTAATTCTATTCAATAAGGAGCTATCAGTCTATCTACGTAGATGTTTTATCTGCTGGTTGGACATACGTCGGTCCGACGTAGTCTGAGCGTCCCTCGGACGCGACTACCGAGATTCCATCGAGGAGCTCTACCGAAGGGCGTTCAGCCCGTTACAGCCTAGGCCTAATAGCCTACGTTCATTACTAATATTTAATTACAATTATTTAATTACTAATATCTTATAATAACAAGTATCACGTAAAGGTTTATAGCCTTATTTTCTAATCTTAAAATGTTAGTAGGGTGGTTATTGCGCGTCTAAGGTGATTGCGTGTCCGTGCACTGTAGTGGTTGCGCAAGGGGCGTGAAGCCGCCTAGAGCGTGAGGATGTATATGCTAATAGACATGGCGGTTAACGTTTATTCGCCCATTTACGACAGATTTTGCGTATAGAGCGGATCGGGTTTTAGGTCTACAGAACGGTGTTGGACTGTTAGTAAGTTGTCAGTAGAGCTGAAGAGCTGCCCGCGTTAAGCGCGTTCAGGCGGCGCGCCAAGCCCCCCTCAATCGCGAACCTCATCACACTTACCTACCCCCCCATCCATAACAAAAACCACATTTTACTAGACTGGCGAGGATGTTTTCAAAACACTCGCCATGTCGATCTTCATCAAGATGAATTTGTCTACGAAAGTTCCATCGTGGTACCATCGCGTGGGCTTGTACCTTGGCGATCATCAAACCACATCTTCTTGATCTCCCATGTACCAGCTATGACCTCACTTTCCAGCTTAGAAGGTAGGCCGTCGAAACTTCATCCTCAAAGCATCTCCCGTAATACCAATACATCTCTTCGGTTCCTATATGTATCCTACGAAACGCCATGAACTGACTCCTAAACGATCGATCCGTTTCACACCCGAGGACAGCCCACATCGCACCGGCGTACCTGCGAAATATAGCCCATATATACGGCCCATCCTGTAATACCAAATCGCAACGCAGAAGAGGCTGTTATGGCGGAGACTTTACCCTTGGTGGTCGTTGCTTAGGGGGCCAAGCAAAGACCATCAGCGTTATAGCTTGGGTATAGCCACAATGGCTAGGAATCTTCGATGGATGTGCCACATTCTCTGGCCAGCTTCCTCAATTTCGATGTCAATGTCGAGCTTTCTAAGCAAACTCACATGCACATCCTGACTTTGCATCTCCAGCCGTCGGTGGGCGATTACCATTGGTTGGTTGTCTGGCGCTGGCCTTTTATCGAATGTCGTCTTCCAGAGGCCTGGATGTCTGAGTGAGGCAGTCAATTCATGCAGCTCGAAAGTATTCATGCTGGATAATGTGTCTGAGATCAACACGTCGAACGTTTTGCTCACTCGACGCGCTGTGAGAAGCTTTGAGGGCTCTGTGAGACTTCAATAGCGGTCTTCAGCCTCACTGAGGTTGCTCTTGGTTCCGCTGGGTACGAGTACTTTTGCTTTTTTGCAATGATGGCGACACAGTTTCAGGCCATATTTGAATCCTCTTCCTCAGGTACCCAGATTTTAATATGATAGAGGCGACGACTGGATGCAACCACTTTCGGGTCTTCGTCGAAAACGAACACAAACACAAGAATCAAGATCTTTAGCTCGAGTGGTTATTTCAGCCAACCCCAACCTGGAGTCATGGTCTCCGGGTCAGTAGCGGGGACGTTCAAGTATCTGGAGAAGATCTTCTCTCCATCAAATACAACTTCGTTTGGGGACCACAACCGTCACTTCGTCGCATCAACCGCTCATGATGCCAATCCTCGAGTCAGTCACCGCTTTCGTATTCGTAGGCGTACCAACTACTACCTGGTGGGTCAGCTTCTTGCTCACGTGTATTGGCCGACATGTTCTGCTCCCATGATGTAAGAGCTTGCGGATCCTTTTGAGTGAACCATCCTGCGTCCGGAAAAAACGTGTAGGCCTGGTGTTTTCGCGCCTCTGTGGATAAGAAGCGAGCGACCGATCGCAGACTTCCGAATGACGAGCAGAAGTTTAAGACAGGGTAATCAATGGTGAAGTGGGTATCGATATCGGACATGAGCACGCCCAGACTTTAAGATCCCTGGTATTCACGGAACTTGGGCCACTCGCCAATTGCTCTCAAAACTTGTTCCATAGTGAGCTTCATTGCCCCGGAATTCAGTATGGCCAGCGCTGCGTATTCACCGTCATAAATGAACGGCATTCTTTTACCCTCGGAGAGCTTTCAGATGTCTTGACCCAGCCTTAAATCTTTCTGCATCATTGTGGTCGCCATGGGGCTTTCGGATTGAGGCCGGCGATGAGCTTCGCAAGCTCTTCTCGACCAGACTCCTGCCGTTCCTGTTCTCTCTTTCCCCTTCTTTGAACCAGTGGCTGCGGACATCTGCTCTCGATATCCCATGGATTTTAGCGGAAATGATTCTGCTCATGTGCAAAAGGTGGTTCGTGCATGTCACATGTCAGTATCGGATACTAATGGTTACCTATGTGCTGATCAACCGCCAGAAGGGCTTATGATCAAGGATCTCTGCTCCTAAAGCTGCTTTTTCGATCTTCGCCAAGTCAAGTGTAATGGTAATGGTTGATGAAGTGTATGGTGTCCCCGATTGTTGATATATGCGGGGTGAAATGGCGCAGGGTATCGAATCGGTGGCTTGAGATGGCAAGGTTGTGCGCAAATCTTCTATCTTATGTTCCGAATGTTACAATATCGATTCTGCGCTATGTTGCTTTAACAGCAGGTATATTGATCGAACGTATGCTGACACCAAGGCCAGTGAGCGCCGTCTAGCCCGTGACGCCACGCTCTTCAGATTACTGTCAAGGACGCAGGACACTGCTATAGCCTCGTCGCATAATCTTGTGTCTCTCGATGTGGTCGTCACTGTATCATTGATTTGCGGCTACAGTGCGGCGGCTGTCATCAGAGGTAAGCCAGATGGAGTTAAGGTGAGCCTTCAGGACTTGTTGTATAAAAGCCCTCGCTTATCGTCGCACCCTTTCGCTTTTTGCTTTCGCAACGCCATTGGCCGAAAGGATTTCGCTGTATTTACAGCATAGATTTCCTAGAGTGAAAGGGATCAACTAGGTCCTTCATCGGCCAGATGACGACACTGGGGTCCTATTACGAAGGTATTTCCCGTCGGCAATCACTACTAGAGCGGTTCACCTCACATCATGAAAAATGAATAATTCAATCTATCTTTAACCTAGTCACTTCTATGTCTTCGCCTGGAATCAAGAATTCTGATTAATTCTGACTAAGGTGATGTGTCGCTTGAGCATTTCTGGCGGCTTTGCAATAGTCTACCCTCAAATAAGATTATGCAAAGTCACCATGTGTACAGAAAGCGTATCTTACTACATTTTTACAAAAATCTCTATAAGTGAAACAAGTTGTTCATACATCCGCATAGCGTGAATCGCGTGAGCAGGCTATGCGTATGTTTCGACAAACCAGAAAGAGCTTCACTCGGTGCTGAGAGTCATGCTGTCATTCCTAATGCTATACGCAGGCTTGCACATTCCTTTTTCTTTCACAGTTACAAGATCTCAGCAGAGGTCCACACCCTGCCGCAATTCCCCATATACTTACTCAATCCGCTGTGCCTTTCACAAAAATCTACACTAAGTAGATGGGAGATGGAATTTAGACTTTGCGCTCCAAGACTTTGCCCTCTCTCAGTACCCTGGTTGCCAATCTTAGCATTGCTACAATATCGCTTGTGCATTTCTCAGAGCTCATTGAGCTTTCTCATCATAAACTTCTACGCCATTTCAAACTCGATCCTTTCTATCGCAGTATTTGTTTCTTAGATTTCCGATATTCAGAAACATAGCGGCGATTGGGAACAGCTAAGTTTCGTAAAACATAGGAAGCCTTCCAATGCCAAAGGCGCCCCCGGAACATTTTAAAGACGCAGTATTGGCGAGGTGAGCGAAGCAGAAATTCAATCTGTGTATCCAGGAAAGGGCTGGGTAGGCGATATTACGGCAATTATTGACGCTCGAAAAAAGGTGGAAGAGGGACAAAATCTCCGAGAATTTTAGACAGATACGAAGTTAAGTGGCGGTGTACGGAACACGGAGTGCGGAGTGCGGAATGTGGAATCTGGATTCCGCCTTGGCATGTGCCTTGACATTGAATTTAGCATCCAAAGATAGAGAAATAGGGGTATGAACAGCGCAAGAGCACTAATAAGTAATGTGGAATACTTCGTTGCCAAATCCACAAACGTCTGGCATATACACCGCCAATTACATAATGTAATAATTTATGCTGGGCGACAGCAGGAACTAACAGATCCCGTACCTAGTGTCATGCTACTATATGCCTGTTTTATGATGTAGAGCTACATTTGGAATACTCTCCCGTACCGTAGATGAGCTTCAACTCGCAACTATCCGCATTCACCGCATTTCCCACAACCATACGTTTACCTCAACTCTCTCATGGAATTCTAGTCACCAGCAGCTTACATAACTATGTCCGCCGTCGATCTAGCACGCCAAGACGGTAGTATCGGAGTTGGCATCACACGTCAGCAGCCTCAGTATGGCCGTGTAGTACCGCTGGACAGCCCAAAGGAGAAGGAGAAGCTACGGCCGTGCGTTTTTCCGTCGGATCTCTTCGGATGTCTGCTAACATTCTCAGTGGGAAGGTATAGCTATGTAAGCTAAAAGTAAGTACATAAAACCTTATTAGAGTATCACACTTGGTTACAATACCGCCGCATTCAACCTTCACTCTTATCACCTCGAGATTAGCGCCCCATTTACCATATACCTTCCAAACTGGTTGGTTGCCATAACATTTATTCGCAATACTGATTGAATAGTCACTAACCTCACGCGTAGATAATTAACACTCCGTCAAAATGGTCTCCATGAAGCTCTTTGTTCCCGCTTTCGCCGCTCTCGCAGCCGCTCAAGAAACAATCTGCCCTAGAATTGGGCGCGGTGTAGGCAACGCCATTGTAGAATGGAACTATGATCAATCCACCGGCGTTTGGAGCGGGGGCATCAACAGCATTGATCGCAATGGCTACGTCAGGGGCGGCAGCGGGGCTATCTGTGTTCGATACAACGACGGATCTGTCAACTGTTACGTTAGTGCGAACGACTGCTTCCTTGAGGCGGGCAAACGTCAAAACATTCGCAGTGTTAGCACCTTTTTTTCTGGAGCCAATTAGGTATGTCACCCAAACCTCACGTTGAACAGACGGGTTTTTACTAATAATCTTTTGAAGGCAGATGATGTTTCATGCTACTGTGGTTGTGAAACAGTAGTAAGGACTGTCCGAGAAGCTCTCAGATGCGAAAATAGAAGGATGGATAGACTAAAAGGAAAACTTGTGCGACTGGGGACTTGGAGTCGGTAACTAGACTCTAGAAAAGACAATCACTTGAAATGATATTGTCAAAGAAAACAGACGCGTTATAAATTCATCATCTGTCCTGGTTACGAACTCACCGAACCCCTGACCACGCTATATCAAATTAGAACCAACTCTCTTCTCCAGTACCTCTAAATATCTGCCGCAACTTGAATGTCTCCTTGTTTGTGCACACGATGCACGCCATTTTTCGACGCACACGCCTCAATAAAACGGACTAGACAAACAATCACTTCTTGCTGTTCAGCTCATGCAATGTATTCTTCCCATAGACTACATTCAGTCGCCAACCACCAACGTTCTTTGGTACTCTTCGCACCCTGGTGGATGAGCTCAGACAGAGCATTCTCGATCCGACAATCGAAGTCCTCAAGACCCATCTGAACGTCGTTGATCTCCTTGACCAAATTTGTGTCATGGTCAGGCTGGCCCAACAGTCCTTGGACCCACTGTTGCACCTTCCGGCTTTCGGGAATGAAGAACTTCACGGCCTTTCATTCTTTCTCGGGTTCTTGGGGAGTTATCCAATAGCGCAGATGCAGCCCAGGGTAGTCTCCGCCAGCCTGGCCATATCTCTGGATGGATGTCCAGGTTGTCAACATCATAATCTGGCAACTGCAAAATCTCCACAATCTGAATCATTTGAACGTTGATGACGAGTTTTTTCAGTCGAGGCATGGCAATGACGGCATCGACGATGCGTTCGAAGTGCCATGGTGTCTGTCCACCGTAATCTCCCTCCTCTTGAATGATACAGAAATCTATGTCGATGTTCGTCTTACACATCAAATTCAGTGGACGATCGCCGTAATGTGGAGTTTCATCCCGCGCCTTTGAGCAGCTCATGAGTTCCAGAAAGTGGTGTGCTAGCTGATTTCTGCAGGCGAGATCGGTCGGAGAGTGGCGGTTCGCGTAGTGTTCATCCTTGATCTCGAAATAGTTGTGGCCATAGAAGATCGACTTTGAGATCTTGTGCATGACCTAGTTAACCCCCAGAAGCGCAAGTAGCGTCACAGGCTCTTCAAGCTCACAATACTGTCCACGAGGATACCGTTGATGTATAATATCAGGTACCATGAACTTTGGCTTCTTGGCGTGCTCCATCGGTTCCCTGCAGAATCATATGTCTTCATCCGGCCAAGCTCCGCCAACAACGACCTTAGCTCCGATTGCGACCTTGCTGGGAAAAACCATTAGTAGCTTGGCTATCTTCACTTTGATTTAAGCGAAAAGGCTGCTGAAATGATCTCGTGTAGCCTTCGGGTGCTGAGCAATCACACCCAGATCGATGTGATAAGCGTGGTGGAAGGGGCCAAAATTCTTGTTTTCCATCCCTGGCGATAGAAACTAGACAGATGCGATTGGACCGGTTCCCGACAGGTGCCGTTGCACCATCTCGTATTTAAAATCCTACTCCCAAACTCGGTGCTTGTCGCCATAATCATAAGCGTAGCGCTGATCGATATCATCACTAGGATCCTTCTCTTCTTAACCTCGCCTTGAGCTAGTATATTCTCTCTCTCTCTCTTTATTAAGGTCTCTTACTACTATATACGCCTTTTTTTACGCTTTTTTTGCTTTAACGCTACTTTATTAGCTTACTTAAGACTAGTAATCTAATTACGTATAAGCTTAGCTAAAGGTATTATTATTTTAGTACTCTTTTTAAGCTAGTTAATTACTTAACTAATTAAAGTTAGAAATAAGCTTTTATACTATTATATACGCTTACATATTAATATTAATTAAGCTTAAAGCTTACGTACGTTACTTAGTATATAAGCTTTCGAGGGAGTCTTTAGTAGAGTAGCTAAAGTAGGCGTATAGAGCTACACGTTTAGCTTTAATAAAATAGCGTCTAGATAGAGAGAAATAAGGCTTACGCCTATCATAGTAACCACTAAAGTTGCCGTAACACTAACCGTACCACAGAATCTAGGTGCTCTGTCGAGCACCTAGATTCTGCTAATTAGCTTGCTAAGCGAGAAGCGCTAGCATAAGAGCCTAATATAAAACCCTTTTACTACCTATCTTTATTATTTATTTCTTTACGTAATATCTTATATTTATACCTAATATTATACGTAGCTATAATTAATATTTCTAAGTAAGCTTCTAATCTTATACTTATATTATTTTATAATATTATATTATATTAAACTATTATAACTATCTAAAAGTAACCTAATACGCTATAACTAATCTTAAGTTAGTTAAATATAATTTAAGTAGACTCTACTACGTTAAAAGCTAGTAATAAAGCCCTACTTACTAATCTAGCTAAATAGAAGAACTAATATACTTTGTAAATTACTAAACTCTACTAAGAACTAAAGACTATTAAGACTAAGTCTACTTTTATCTCTATATTAGTTATTACTTATATAAATACTAAAAGTAAATAAGTTTATTTAGAAAAGCTATATAAGACTAGCTTAAAGCTTATACTATTACTTATTATAAGTTTTAAAAACTTTTTCTAAACTAACTAACTAATTAACTTTTTTATATTTAATAGCTAATAAAAATACCTTCTTACTTTTATCTATAAGCTAAAGTATAAGCTTAAAAGAAATACTAATAGATACTTAAATAAGTAATTCTACTTACTATATATCTACTCTTAACTAGAAAAAGATACCATAACTCTAACTAACTTACTTATAGACTAAGATATTTATAATATAAACTAGCTTATTATATTTCTTAAAGCTACGTCTAAGAATTTAAATAAGAAACTAATAGCTCTTATCTAACTAAGTAGACTTTACTAAAAAAAGTGTAGCTTTACCTCTTACTTTACTAAATTCTAATAGCTAGCTACTAATACTAAATTAAATAAAATTAGTCTTATTATATTTTTTTAAAACTTTCTATCTTATAAACTCTAACGCGTAATAGTTAGAGAAGTCTTACTTAGTAACTTTAATAACTATACTAACTTAATATCTACTTATAATAATAATCTCTATTTTCTACCTAACTATATATAATACTATCTAATAGTATACTCTAATATAATAGATATAGATATAGTAAACTATACTTTTACTAGTTCTATTAAATATTAGAAGAGAATTAAAGATAGCTATTGTATAGGTGTAGAAGTGTTTAGAAACGCTATCGCTTTAGCGTAAAGGCATTATTATCGCGGTAGCTAGTAGAGAGAAGAGGATAAGAGTATAAAGTTCTCGTATTTTAATTAATTATTATATAAATTAGTAGCTAATATTCTTAAGTATTATTCTTATCTAAGTTATATACTATCAAAACCTCTCTTATAAGAAAGCTTTTATAGTAGTATCTACTAGTCTTACGCTATAGCACTCTATATACTAGTATAAGCCTCCTCTTCCTTAAGTTATAGTCTTATTATAACTTTATAATCTATTTACTAACTAAATAAATAAAACTTTTATAAATAAGTAACTATAGTAAGTAGTAGTACTATCTATAAGTAAAGTAAAGTTAAATAAAAGTATTATAAAGAAAATCTATATAGCTAGTAGCCTCTCTTAGTTATTTAGAGTATATTTATATAGAATCTAGATATAATTTAAGAGCATCTAAATTCTATAGTTATAGCGCAACTATATTACTTCTTAGTAGCTTTAAGCCTCTCGCTACGCTAAGTAGTAAGAGTTAGTAAGTTAGTAATATCTAAGGTAAGTAAGGTATTTAAATAAGCTTATAGCGTTAGCTAAGTATAAGTAGGTAATACTACTAAGGTATAAGCATTATTAGTAAACTAATAGATCTTATTTAGCTCTAAGCTAATCTTCTCTACTAAGTAAGATATAGTATCTTCTTAAGTAAAGTCTATATCTTACTCTTCCTAATTACCTATCTATTTAAGGTGCTAGCCCTTATTTATAAAGTAAGAGTAGTTAGAAATCTATTATAATAAAACTATAGTAAATACTTTTTATTTTAGCTCTTTCTATAGTTTCTAAAGTTACTTAATAAGTTTTATAATAAATTTCTAGTTTATATTAATTTCTTTCTTAATATTTAGCGCTAGTATACTTAAGAGCCTATAGACTTCTTATCTTACTAAGTTATTATTCTAGTTAAGCTGCCTAAGTAGCGCCTTCTAGATTAGTAATTAGACGTTAAAGTAGACGTTAGTAGGGAATAGCTATTATATTCCTCTATATTAGTTAAGATATCTAGATAGTAATTTAGATATAGTAGTAAGATTATAATAAGCTTAGTAAAGCTTCTTATAAGTGCCTATAGTAAGGTTTTCTATAACACTATTTCTTACTATTATAAACTATAAGAGAATAGTATATTATATCTTAGTAGTAGGTCTTATTAATCTATATAATAAGAGATAAGAAGTAACTTAAATATATTCTTATTTATATAGAATAAAAGTCTAATAAACTTAAGAGTATAGTAAAAAAATCTACTTTAGCTAATTTTTCTTATTATCTTAGGCTTTAATATATCTATTTAAAGCGTAAATGCCTATATTCTTATACTACTTTAAGTATCTAAGAAGAGTATTATAGAATCTCTTTAGTATAATAGTATAGTTATTAGTATTTTTATTATTAAATAATACTAATCTTTATATTACTTAAGCTTTTACCCTATTATTATATACCTATTTAAGATTAATATTAATATATTTAAAGAAAGTTAAGTTTCTAACCTAAGTATACTTAGTATAGTATAAGAATAAAATTATAGTATATTCTTCTTATAATAAGGCGTAGATTATCTAGTAGGCTAAGTCTATTTATATAACTTATTAGATTAGTAAGTAGTATATATTTTATAGCTAGCCTAGGTTACTTTAGTTTTCTATATAACGTAGATAATATTAATATATATTAAAGCTATTTTTAATAATATATATAATTTCTAGGTTAGTATATAGATATTTAAATGTAAAGTAAATATAGTTACTATTCTTCTAAAATAAGATCTTATTCTTTTTAAGTTCTATCTTCTTATAAAATACTACTTAGTTAATAGTAAGTAGACTTCTCTTATTTAGTTAGTAATAATAGCTTAGTATATTATTATTCTATTAATCTACGCGCAGATAATTAATAAACAAGATAGAGGTTACTTTACTACTACGTACGCAGTACTAATAGTAGTAGTAGAGGTATATTATATATAAGACCTTATTAAAAAGAAACCTATTTATAGCTTACTTATATAGCCCTAAAATTAAAGTAATAAAGCGTTTATAGTTATAGTAAACTCTATTATATTAAGAATTACTATTCTTTAGAACTAAAACGTTAATCTTATAATACTATTTTTTAATAATACTTAGGCGCTTAAGGTTAGTAACTTAAGTCTTTAACAAGTATACTTTCTTAACTATTATTATTAGTAAGAAGTTACTATCTATATAAGAATAAGTATCTATAAGAATAGAGACTAGCTAATCTTATATATTTAAGCCTTCTTTTTAGTCTTTATTATCTATAATTAAATCTAATACGTTTACTTTTTATTAATACGCTAAGGTTCTTTTTAGTACTCTAGAGCTACGTTAAGAGATAAGTCTAAGAAACTAATAGCTATTAAACTTTCTTACTATATTATTTAGATATATAACTACGTTTTCTCTCTTATTAATTACTTACTATCTAGCGTTTTATTTAATACTATCTTACTTCTCTAGCGCGTTAGATATTATAGTCGTAGATCTAGCTCTACTAGTATAGGCACTAAAGTTACTTATTTTAAGGTCTAGATTATAGGTACGTCTTAGTATTTTATTAACTTATTCTTATATTAGGCTATATTTAGTTACTAAAATAGCTAGTCTAAACCTTAAATATATTATTATTTTTACTTCTTTAAGTCCGCTCTTATAGTTGCTACTAGTATACGTAGTACTTAGCTTATTTATATTTAGTAATAGTTAGTACTCTCTATAGCGCTTAAAAACTTCTACTTAGAATTTATACTTATTATCTTTACGCGCGTTTAGTAGAGTTTTCTATAGTTAATAGTTAAGTTTATCTTCTTTTATTTAGTATTTCTTAAATAGCTTTTTTAAGTCTAATATTTTTTCTTCTAAAAAATTAAAAAAGTATTTACTTTTATATAAGATATTACTTTTATTTACTTTATAATATCTAAAAGTAATAATTTTAGAACTATTTAGTTTTAAGTATTAATAAATATATCTTTACTATAATTTAGAGTATTAATTTAAGCTAGTATAATATAGTTAAGAAAGTAAACTATATTTAATAGATATATACGTCTTAGAATAAAAGCTATATTTGTAATTCTTTAATAGTTTAGTATAAGATAAGATATATATATATTAATATATTCTTAAATTAGCTATTTCTTTAGTTTCTTAATACTTTTAATAGCGCTTACTACTTTAGCTTTTTATTATTTTTTAGTATTAACGTAAAGCACTAGTAAGGCGGCCACCCTAGTAAGCTAGCTACTTTTTCTTAGCATCGCGAATACTACGTAAGAACTATAATACTATCTTAAAAGAAGACTAAATTATTATATAATAAAGATAGAATTAATCTTACTTTTTAAGCTTATACTTTAGGCTAATTTTAGACTCTATAACGTGCTACTACTACTTTTAGCGTATAATATTAGCGGCTCTCTAATTAGCTATATAGAATTATAAATTAATACTAAATATAACTTAAGATCTAGAAGCTTATCTTAATAAAGAAGTAAATAATTATATAATATATTCTTAAGCTAAATTTATAAAGGTTTACCTTTTAGCTATAAGAAGTAGTAGATATTATAGATAAACTACTAGCTATACATAGTAATATACTTATTAGTAAGAACTAGATAAAGCGCTTTATTTAGCGTATAGAGGAGCTTAATATAGCCTTTAACTAAGTAAAGAATTACTAAAGAATACTTTAGAAAAATTTAGAGATTATTAGCGCGAAGTTTATACTTATATAAGAGATAGTAGCTAAGTATAGTATTATAGATAATAATATCTATAACTTTAATAAGATAGGCTTCTAAATAGGCATTATTAGCTTAATAAAAGTAGTTATAGGCTTAAAGTATTATATAAGACTAAACTTAATTTAGCTAAATAATTATAAGTAAGTAATAGTTATCTATAGTATTTATACTACTAAGTATATAACTTTACTCTTTATTATCTATAAAAAACGCGTCTATATCTTAGTATAGTATAAGAAGACTTTAATACTATATAACTAAAAGCTCTCTATATTAGAAAATAGCTAAATAAATAACTAGCTTAGCTTTAAGTAGTTAAAGCACTTTAATAAGTATATAAAGTTACGTTAAGTAGAGTTATATAGGCTACTTATCTTAGATAGCTATAAAAGCTATCTTAACTAGAATTTTAAAGACTACTACTTTATATAAAAGATTCTAACTCTCTATATACTTATATACTTATTATATATACTTTAGCTACTTAACGTAGTATATTTCTTACTATTAAAACTAAAGTACTCTTAGTACGTATAAGACTTAGTACGCTAACGCGTTTACTATATTAATAAAGAAGGCTTCTTTCTAGCTTTTAAAAATACGTTTTTTAATATATTTATATATAAGAACTATAAAAAAGCTTTTAAAATAGTAAGACTAGTTCTTATTAACGCGTAAAGAGTTTTTAAATACTTTAAAGTCTATTTTTATATACTACTATTAGTTACTCTACTAAAAATACTCTAGTAGTTAAGAATACTAAGTAATATATATAAATTTAAGTTATAATTAAGGCTAGCAAAAAAATTCTTTATATAATTACTAATAATTACTTAAGAAAGCTTCTTAAAGCTTATTAAAAAAGCTAAAGAAATACTATATAAAAATATTTTTATTAAAGCCTATATATAAAAATTTAAAAAGTAAGTAGTAAAGTTAATAAAGTATAGAGAGCGTAAAAGAAAGTAAATTTAAATAGGTAGTATACTAGAGTTTAGTATAGGCGTATTATAAGTAGCTAAGAATACTTCTACTACTTATATAAGGTCTAAAAAAGGTAGTAGTAAAAGTAGTTAAGAAAAGACTTAGCTAGCTTAATAGCGCTATAGTAATTATAAGAGGACTAGATATAACGCTTATATATATTAGAAAGATATAGATTAAGATTCTAAATCTAATATAGCTATATTATATAAAGAATCTATAGAGAATATAGAGTAATTTTATATTTAGTACGTAGTATTCGCGATGCTAAGAAAAAGTAGCTAGCTTACTAGGGTAGCTGCCTTACTAGTGCTTTACGTTATTACTTATAATAAAATATTATTTTTAGACTCTACTTTTTTATATAATTAGTATAAGTATAATACTTAAAAGTTAAAGTTTATAAATAGTTATAATAAGATAATAAAGCTTTAGATATAGTTAAGAAAGTATAAAAAATAAAGAAAATATATTATAAAAGGCTTACTAAGGCCTTATATATAGCTTATACTTAATTACGTAGTATAAAAAAATAATAACTTAAAGTATTAAGATAGTAACTCTAAGAAAAAAGATAATATTATAGGTAATAAGTAAAGACCTCTTTTTAATAAAGAATATAATATTAGGACTAATAAGAGTATACGTTAGAAAGTAATAATCTACGTAAAGCGCGTAGGTTACGTAACTAGCTATCTTACTAAGAACGACTATCTTACTAAGATAAAGATAGTAGATAGTAAAGAGATAGACTACTATTACAACTATCCTATAGATAGATATAACTAAGAAATAGTAATAGATATAGTAATAAGAATATAAAGATAAAAAGATTTTATTATTTCTTTTATTATAGTTAACTTATTTAGTTTATAACGCTCTTATAGCTTTATCTCTTACTTAGATTACTAACTAGTTATTTTATTATTTATAGAATTAAATTATTATTACTTTAAATACTTACTATTCTATAGTATTACTAGATAACTCTATAGTACTACGTCTACGTAATCTTATCTTACCTTAGTACGGACTAAGTATAGAGAAGTATCGCCAAACCTTATATAATACTTAGGTAGTTTAATATTCTTTAATATTTTTTAATATATTTTAGGCTTAGAAGCTTTAACTAAATATAGCTTAAGAGAGTATAAAGTTTCTAGTCTCCTTTAGAGATTTATACTAGAATAAGTAGCCTTAATATAATATCTTAGACTTTTAACTTAGTCTAATTTCAATCTAAATATAAATAATCTTAGATTTAAAATTCTACCTTTTAAATCTAAATATATAGTAGTCCTACTAGTGTAGATATAGCGTTTACGTTTAGAACTTAGTCTTACTAGATAAACTTATAGGCTTACTTAATAATACTACTAAATAATAGTACTTCTCTTAGCTTTTAGATTACTAGCTTTTCTTACTCTTAATTTAGCTTCTATTTAAAGCTTACTATTTCTACGAGCCTAATAAGCTATTAGAGAAACTCTAGGCTTAAATATAAGTAAATAGAGCTTACTAAGCTTTATAATATAAATAACTAGTACTATAACTTAGATAGTAACTAGTATATATATAAAAGTAGTATATTTTTATAATAATATACTAAGTAATAGTAACTTCTAAGAAGGTTACTAATCTTTTAGAAGTGTTACTATAGAGTATACTATAAGTATAATCTTTAAAAGTATCTATTTTATTATATATATATCTTTATAGCTTATACTATACTATAGTATAGCTACTACTTAGTTTATTCTTAGTTTTAAAGTCTACCTAAAGCCTTTTACTATAATATTACTATTATAGCTCTTTTATACCTTTTCTTAGAAGTCTATTATAGATTAATAAGCTATATTTTAATAGACTTAAGATAGTCTTACTAGAAGTAAAATTTAGGTTAGAAATTACTACTCTAGTTTCTTAGATTATCTCTATCGCTAGAGCTCTAAGAAATAGAAACTAATGGTAAAATACTACTAAGTTATTTAAGCTTATATAAGCACTAAAATAACTATAAATAGCTACTATATTACTAAGACAAAGATATCTACTAGTAGTAGCTTAATAGAGAGAGCTAATTTTTCTTATCTCTTCTTCTCTTACTTAGGTAATCTACTTATATAAGAAGTAGCTATATATATAGCTAAAGCTAAGTCTTATAGAAATAAAAATAGATTTTCTCTTTAGGTAGAAAGAGCTAAGCTTATAACCTATAAAGAAGAATAGTAAAGACAAAGTAACTATCTTCTTACTAATCTAGAAGACCTAGGCAGACTAGACTAGATTTAGCTTAGAAGCGTTTACCTAAAAAGAAATAAATAAAGATAATATAATAGGTAGATAATATTATATTAAATAGTAAGTAAGATAATAAATGCTAGGTACTAGGTACAAAACTATAGAAGACTTAAGTAGAGATATTTATACGTTATCTTTTCTTTTATATTACTAATAGAATATTCTAGAATAATAAGATTACGTAGATATATCTATAATCTAATATAGAATACAAATAAATACATACGTAAGCTTATTAGCATATACGTAATACATAACGTAATCTTTAATATTATAATAATATACTACGTGTCCTTATCTATAAGATTAAACTAGATAAGAAGTATAAGAAAGATCTTATATCTTTATATTATTTAACTTAAAAAAAGTTAAAATAAGCTTTAATATCTAGTTATATACTTTTTTACTACTACTTATTAATAACTTACTTTAGTTATTATAAACTTTTAGTAATATTTTAAAATTAGAGTTATAATTAATACTAGTAAAGTAAAAATTTTAAAAATATATAGATAGCTTACTAACTTTTATAATAAAGACTTTAAAAAAAATATTAAAAAGTACTATTATTAGTACTATATATTGTACGGCTTAAGGACTCGAGAGTTAGACTAGTATTACGTAATCCTGTGGCACGTGCGCGCGTTCGCACGAAGCAATCTCGCTTCGTGCAACGCAACAACCAGAACAACAACCAGAACAGAATGAATTACTAGTAGTCGACTTAGTCCTACCCCTTATACGATCGTACCCGTACTAGCTATTTAGACGTGATGCATAGTAGATAGCCTATTCTACAACTATAATAATTATATATAAGCTAGTATTAACTTAAAAAAAGATTACTAAACTTTAAGTAGCTAATAAAGCTACTATATATTATAAACTATATAAGAAAAAAGTTAAGATAAAAAGAATTATTAAAGTAGAAAATAGCTAGTATAAAATAACTTTATAAGAGTTTAAAGCGCGTAATAATAATAAAAATAAAAAAGCTAGTATATATTAAAGAAGATAAACTATTTTAAAGGCGCTATAGATACTATAATAACTTAAAATATAACGCGCAAATATATAATTATAAAGTAAAAGTTACTTTCTAATTTTATTTTAGTATTTTTTAAACTATATTATACTAAAGTAAGTTAGAATTAGCTATAATAAGAGAAGTTTTTGTAGGGCTTTAGTATAAGTGTTGCGCGAAGCATACTAATCTGCGAAGTATGCACTATAAGAGGCAGTTATAGGCAATAGTATATGCTTTATACTATAAGAGATAGTAGAGAATGGCCTAAAGGTCTTATATATAGGTTCGGGGTTTAAAGGATAATAATTCTTATTAGTCTCTTAGGCTATAACGCGCAGCTTAAATGCAGCTATAACAGCTAAGGCGCGAATAAGAGAAGCAATATATTAGAGCGGCGATACTTGTCCCTATATCCTCGTATAAAGTGTTGTTACATGCACCTACGTTAACTATTAATTATCACTTTAATTTTAAAATATTATAAAAAATTTATAATAACTAAAGTAAGTTACTAATAAATAGTAGTAAAAGAGTATATAACTATCTATTAAAACTTATTAAAACATCTTTTAAGTTAAATAAAATTAATTTAGTATTTCTAGACTCTTTTTAAATATTACTAAAAGTAATTATAGTATTTAAGATAGCTTTAAAGTATAGTAAAAACTTAAATTTAGTAATATCCAAATCTATTGGGATTAGGAAGGCCACTTAGCTCCGAAGGTGCCAAGACTCTTCATTAAGTTGCCTCCTCTCGGCCACTGCAGTGACCGTTCGACTTGCTAGCGCGGAATTCGGCACATCACCCACCTTTCCCCACCACCACCAAGTTCATACAAGCCGGCAGTCTGGTCACGACGACAGGATGTTTGAGATTCCCCAACTACGTCGTTGTAAAAGATGTGTCGCCTACTAATGCTGTGGAGAGTTCATCCGGATTTGTAAGTTCTACACGGCGTAGCCCAGTAGGATTGCCACGAAAATGTTTGAAGGGGTAGTCCAGACGAAATTACATTTGCTTTTCCTCATCCCATTCAGAATGGAGTATCGAATTTCACATAACACCGGTCTTCTCAGTGTAAAGTTGTCCCCTGGGTAGCCATGAAGTGCTGACAGCGTATACGCCTGACGTCCTATGTTGCCATTGGCCGATGTCATTACCTCTCAAAATCCCAGAGCTGGAGCATTCACTATCCGTCTTTCTCACTCCATCATCGTATGAATGGGAAAAGAGGGCATTTGCTGTATTGCTGCTGTACTCTAAGCGAAAGCCGAGGACCCTGCTCCGCGAGCGGAACTTGGGGGTGTATAAATGCTTCACCATGGACTCGTCCCGCCAGCCACTCCCTCCGGCCAGAGCGATTGATAGCGTGTTTACACCGCGCTTTCTTCTACTACGACAACGACAACGGCGATTGAAAGCCGCTATCAGGTTTCCTCGAGCGCAGTGTCTCCAGCGTCTCCGTGATTTCGATCCAGGATCGTCAGCGTCGCAACTTGTGGAGTAGCTACAAACGCGGTGATCCCGCGACGCTCCAAGACCTCTGCGTTGTATGTCTGCAGCAACGTCTCTCTATCTTATGCTGACATGCGTGTGTATAGATTTCGTCGCCTCCCGTGGTGATGGCAGCAGCCGACCTGTCGGAAATCGCAAACACCACAGTCGCCGTCGCCGAAGTTCCGATGAGCACCGTCTCCGCACGCCCCTCTCTCGTCACACTTCCGGCCGGGCTCCAGATGCAAATCACAGCGTACGTCGTAGTCGACAAGGACGTCTTATTCTTCTTCGACCTGTCGGCGATCAGGTGGGGCGGGCTGCTTGAACTATGCTTCTCGACCCTTGGACACAAGTACTTCCCACTGGGTAGCTTCTGGCTCCCGTATTTACCCGACTTTGCGGGTCAACTCATGATAACGAAACAACTGTTCAAAGTCGGTGTCGAGGTGTTCTCCAAGGGAAACAAGTTCGACCCGGCGTACGCCTCGTCTTGGCTGAAAGGCATTCCTTCATACCTCTGGGGTCGTATCCAGCACGTTGAGTTACGTATCGACACCGATACGTTCCCCGATGACTACGACTTCCTTCACGTCGTCACTTATATACAAGGGTATCTCGACATCAAGACTTTGAAGTTGTTCTTCACAATCGACTATCTCCAGTGGTGCGATAGGAAATCAAAGTGGGCCGGCATTAAGACTTGCCCCAGGGAGCAAGTCCACTTCACGCTCGCGTTAGTTGCTTTGTCGTACGATCGTGGTCCGAGGATACTGGATGTATTCATGGGGCATGGGTTTTAACACACCTCTGCTTGAAGGCACTGCAATGGATGAAAGTAGAGCTGGAGCGGGAAAGGAGAGATGTGCTTCCCAAATACGATGACTGTGTCTAGCAGGGATTGACCAAAGTCCGGCAGTGGATCTGCCCTCCAAGGGATGAAGTCTGGTGAGGGGCGCAATTTCTTTGCCGTCATAGCGAAAAAATAGTAGTCCGAATGTAAAATCATCCCAACTCATGCCCTCTTCTCCAAATTGAACATCTCGCTTTAAACCCAAGATGTGAGTCTCAAACTCGCACCAGAAGAGCCGAATGCATGGCATGACAGTGCCATGCGAGCCAGCAAATCTTCAGATGCCATTTGTTCTTATCAAGCCTCCCTTGTGCCGTTTGCAAGCACGTCTAGATGACGGCTCGCCAACAGTACTAGCTCGATGCTGAGTCTTGGCGTGATAACAAAAGGGCTCAACACCTTTGTCCAAAACAAACTTTGCACAGCAAAGTCAGCCCCACACTAGTATCAAGATGCGTTACACTCTTTCTCTTTCTGACGGAGCCCTGGCCGCTTTTGGCTTGAACCGTGATGAGCTTGAAATGCTCGCTCGGCAAGAAGAAGATTTCCTCGCTGCCAGCCGCGAGTACGAGAACCCTGGCGGTCCCCTGCCGCAAGGCATCAGCAGTGCCGAGATCTTCGATTCCACTCGTCTTGAGCAAGCTGAGTTCGGTTTGGCGGCGTTCCCTCCGTCTTCTTTCTTCGAGACCACTGGCTCGCTGCGTCCTCGTCAGCAGCAGCCCCCACATTCTCTCCTCGGTGTCACCCTCAGTGTCGCCGCTCGAGTCCCTCCTCCGTCTCGTCCAAACCCCGTCCGGGGTGCTGACTGGAGATTGATTCATGGACTGGTCGTCAACGCCACAAACACATACCACTCTTACTCGCGCGAAGCCGGTGTAGGCCTTACCAAGTTATACTTTACATGATGCTGACTTATCACAGGGTGGTCAGTGGTCTGGTCAGCCGCTGTTCAACGGCGAGCGGGTTTACGACAAGCGCGGTCGCTGGTTAGCCTTGGCCCATATCGATCACATCACCCTAAGCACAGGTAGGAGCCTGGACCTGTACCAGATGGTGCGCGACGTTGGAGGAGATCCAGAAACATTTAGATCGAGGGCTGCCATGGCTTACTTCGTGTTGGCTCAAGAGCGACCACTCGGCGTTGTCCGCATGGAGGATGCGGAGGAGATGTTTGGGGGCTCCTTTCCAGTCAACTTGGGCCAGCCAGCATCTGGGTGCTTCTGGGGTCTCGGCCAGTGGGATGGCGGGGTGCTCAAGATATCACCTTCCACTCGCAGGGAGCTGGAGAGACGTCGTTGAAGTGGTGTGCATAGTCACTAGACCGATCGAGACTCTGATTGACAAGAGGGGTTGCTGGTTGCTTGGCATACAAATAGACGAAGCAGAATGAAGACATCTTCCCTCCCGCGTCATGTTCCTTCTGATGTCGGTCATGTGATTCGCTTGCAACTCACAGTGCTTAAAGTTGTAGATCTGTTCCTGGGAGCCTCACCTTGCTACACTCGAATACATGTAATACGACATCGACTTGTGCTTCGAAACACATGTAGAACCTGTCGCCGAGATGAGGAATACTGCAAATGTTCTCTAGATTGCAGTCAGACCAGGTTCCGGTGATCGGTGTTATACAGTTTGGCCCGGAATTATGTGCTGGCGACCGCATCGTTGTGTTCTGTTGCCGACAACGTACGCCTTTATGCGTTGCATGAAGTCTCCCAAGTGATTTGTGAGCATCCACAGCGTGCGCATCTTCAAGCGAACACAGGCGCACATTCCTAGCTCTTCCTGCTCTGATCACTTGGTTGGGCGCAGATGTGAAGTCGCCGTCTCAAGTCTGTTGCGCTATCCTGGTGTTTGCTATCCGCCTTTTGCTCATGCCTTTCGTCTCCCGACCACCGTCGGCCTCGCGTCACAACCGACAAAATCGGCTCGCGCCCACTGTGTGCAGGGAAGCTTTTCAGGTCCTTTGTATGTCTACTGAGCAGCCCCTTGACTGTATTGCCGCCGATCGTAGTGACCCTGGCTTTCCGTAGGCTCTCGAGTTACCCCCACAGCACCACACAAGCTCAACTGGCTACTGCGACCGACAACACCACAACGGCAGCCAGTACGCATGTAGCTCTCACTCTTATAGCTCCTCAGTCCTGAATTAGAGTCGCACTGATTCCAGAAGCATGCAACAGGAAATCCCGCGTCGTCGTGACGGGATCGCGCGCCTGCTTCGTCTCCGCGGCGGATTTTGGACAACCGCATCGATATCCTGAAATCTCTCTTGCAACTTCCGAGTATACCCACCTTTTTGTCCTACGCTAATATATGAAGAGATTGGAGTGGCATAAATATCTCCACGAACCGCGCGCTCATTGCGAGTCCCTAGCAGCATGCGACGACGAAGCTGCACCGACCCGGCTGCACCACGAGTCGCACAAGGGGTTTCGTGACACGGTCAGAATAGCAACGGCAATAAGCAGTCTCCATGATACTACGGTTCTCTCTAGGCTCAGCGATGAGGAGTGGTCACCGTCGTGTCCTAAGTCATCTTGCGGAAATGGTGGCCTACGCATCGCTAATAAGCATAGTCTCCACATCCATCCTCTTTCGGCCGGCTCATACTGATAATCCATTCGCACTTTCAGGTCGATACAGACGATTCATGTAACAAATTCCCCATCATATCTGTCGTCGGCGCGGAGTTGGCGGCTTTCAAGGACCTAAAGGGAGTGTCTCGCAAAGGCGAAGAGAACAGACGAGGTGTTTTTCTTTATTTAAACGACAGATCAACGGAAACAAGAATTCCTCCAAATCTGTGTTCATTTCCCCAGTCTGCTGATGACGACCATGGGCGTCCAAAGGGCGTGTCATGGTTCGTTGGAGAAATGTCGACTCCAGATGCATACCTTCGCAACTTCCGGTACGAGGCCAACAGTCAGGAAAAGCCCAAGCCTGAATCCCTAGTTGCACGGTTGGCCTTGCTCTTCAGACCAGTCTCGCCGACCCGCTCTCTTTCCAGATGGATGATCGACGCCGAGCGTACGGGGCTCTCACCCTCTGACGACGACTGCAAAATACGTTAGCAATACCTAGGCTGCTATGTTCATCATAGCCCCTAGATTATCGCAAACGTCCCGCATACTAATGCATATTCTGACTACGGACATCTTGGAGGCAACATTCCAAATCGGAACGGGGAAGCCGAGTATAACAACCCTGTATTGAGGTCTATCCTAGCAACGCCCTGGAATCCGGATTATGCGCCAACGCACTTCCAAATTTTGGTGTCCTCCTCGGACACCAATCGTATCGCTATGATAGGATGAGGGCTCCGCGTAAAGCCTGCCGCACACAGGATTACAAGGTTCCGGGGGCGCTTCCCTAAAACAAAGCCCTCTTCTAGTTCGACCGGAGGTTTGAATTTCTTAGTCCAAGAATTCCTGTGCAATCTCCACGTCTTTGAGGGAGAATCGGTATAACCTAGCCAGTCTTTAATTGCGTTTAAATCCGATCGAATATGACGGCCATACGCGTCCCTTAAGCTGGAGCGTACTCATTTCATATACGTTGAAATGTCGTCTGCCCCGAGCTGACTTGCCACACGAGCAAGCTGGTCTTTGGCACGGACATTCCCTGGCAGGAGTCGGAGAGCCGAACAAGATCATTGGCCATCTTCTGCTAGACGACTAATGTCACGTAGCTGGAAATGCCTTCGGCTTCAAGTCCAAACTGGCTTCCCGCACGATAATTCCGCTTGCACAATATATCGTAACAATCCCGAGATGTTCACACTAGAGGAGCATCCGGGGTAAGCGGCGTAGCGGTGAGGTTCTGTCATTTGACCGGAACACTGAGGCCAAAACGGGTGGCCGGCGTGTGGATCGAGACATCAGTCCATGTAGCCGATACATGTATGGTGTTATCAGTCGTTTTCAATCTTGTCCGAGAGCTCAACGAACGAGCTGGTCGCTGCGGCGGTAGAAGTCGATTCGCTCGCGACAGACCACAACACACCTCTCGTTCCAGGTGCACCAGGCGTTAAGCTCTTCGATATCACAGTTCTTTTGGAACCTTACAAACTCAGACGTCTGACATCTCCTCCTGCTGCGGCTTGTCTCCCCCTGGGCTCACCGTTCCTAGTACCCAAGCCCCACGCATGTCGAGCCGGAACAAGATTCGTGATCAGAGCGCCTCAACCTGAGACCGACATGCGACCATCTGCATTGCGCATGTGAATTCTGGCGAACGTTCTACAAATAGCGCTGGTCACCCTGAGTCTGGCCCCTCATACGAGGGAGTGCGACTGCGATAGATCGAACAGGCTGCATGCGCAAGCATGAGGCCGGCACCACGTTCGAAGCCTTCCTGATATGTGACTGTTTAGAATCGCTCGCGTGTTTCCTGCAGCAACCCGTCCGAGGATAGTGCTCGAGCCTGTATTAAGGAACGGAGCCACTGGAGTATCGATTGAAGTCTCTTCCGAGACCAGAAGGAGTTTTCCGCAGCGGTTTTGAGCGCATAATTGAGGGGAGGTGGAAAGAAGGGGCAGAGCTTAAGCCTCACGTCGGGTTTCGCTGCGGCGTTGTCGGAGGCGCTAAAGTCAGCAATGTTGCCCTTTTCTAGAGTGCAAATTTACGCACCTGATGTATGTCAAGTCTGGCCATGCCCTTTCGTTAAAGCCAAAGGATGACTCCGGTCTTAGGAAGTACCTGCTGTAGTGATGATATTCAAGAGAGGGGCATGCAGCCTGCGACTCATGAAGCCTACTCGACACAGGAGTCGTTGTGGGCATCACCATCTCTCAAGGGTAGAGAACGTCCTGTCCAAGCATGACACCGTCCTTCAGAGGTTCCTTGTCATCGAGGCGAACCTCAAGCGTATTCGATGCGAGCAGAGGATCAGGGTCAGGCGGGCACGGCCCGAGGCCGCGTACCTGTCGAGCGTCCAATCGAGCGTACGGCGCCATGGCATACCGAGCGCGGAGTAAAGAGAAGGAAAAAAATTGTAACATTGCAAGCCTGTTCGGTTAGCAACTGTGTATGTGGCTGCTCAAGTCGGCGCAGCCGTCAGGCTGCCTACCTGAGGGCGTACCTGCCGCAGCAGGCGCAGATATATCTCAAGCACTGCAGCGTCCCCAGAAATCCCCCGGAGTACTTCCCCTGGCGCTGAAGAGAGGACTGATTAACGGGGATAGGGGTGAAATGGATTGAGGGAGGTACAGGTGCGCTGTCTGGAGAAGCAGATCATGAACTCCCGCGCAAACCGCCGCCAAAACCTCACCCTCTCCTTCGCACGGACGATCGACCACCACCACTACGGTTACACACAACTGCCCTGTAGCATCTCAGCTGGCTCGCTTCGGTTCACGATGTCCCTCATAGCAAGGTTAATTGACGGCGAAGGCGAAGGGGGCCTTGCTGCTCGTTCGCGAAACGTCTTCCGCATCACGCTCCGCTTCCTCTCTTGCAGGTTACCATACACACAGCCAAACCACCCGAATACGATGGTCGGAACTGGGCAGCCAGAGTCCAATCATTTGGTACCTCCCGAACAAGCCACCTACTGTCGCCTCCCTCGAGGCATACGACGCCGGCCAAAACAAACCGGCGCGCGTCAACAGGACAACCAGGAGTATACAGAGGAACGGTAGAGCGCTTTGCTTGTTATAGCAGCCAGGTTGGAAGATACATAGGCACGACCCAGCTGCGAGACGCCAAGTAAGAATGCCTGAGACCTTTCAGGGGATGCCAACGACTAATGACAGGCCAGGACAGGAATAACAGCAAGACACGAGACCACGCCTAAGGTACAACATAAGGATTTGACGATAATTCCGGTATCAACGAGATTGGCTTTCGGTGGACATATGCAGCGAGATAGTTGCCAGGGATTGTCTGATGAGACTTGGGATGGAGTTATGAGGTTGGAACTATTGGAAAGCTACCCCACCACCCTAGCTCCCCACTTGGTGCTAGATGCACCCCTGTCTCCGATACAGGCCGAGTCACCGATAGCTTTCCCAAAAAACGCGACTCACCATTGACCTTTTCCACATACACCACATACAATGGCAGCCATACCAGACTACTCACGGCCAACAACGCCTGAAAATGGCTCTAATCTTCCCAATGGCATTGTGTCACCTCGTACGCCAAAAAGCGGCCTGTCCCTTACAGAATACAGCGCGAACCCGAGTCCGCCCTCCGAGCCGACCAGCGCAAAGAATAGTGTGATACCAGAAGCCTTCCTCTTGCCCAATGGCCACCCCGACTACCTCCGTCTTATTCTCACATCGCGTGTCTATGAGGTCGTGAGTGAGACGCCTTTAACCCACGCAACGAACCTCAGCAACCGACTAGAATGTAACGTCATGCTCAAGCGCGAGGATCTACAACCAGTGTTCAGCTTCAAGCTACGCGGCGCATACAACAAGATGGCGCATCTGGATCCAAAAGACCGGTGGCGAGGCGTCGTTGCGTGTAGCGCAGGGAACCACGCTCAGGGTGTTGCGTACTCGGCGCGCAAGCTCAAGATTCCTGCAACTATTGTCATGCCCTCGGGTACGCCAGATATCAAGCACAAGAACGTCTCGAGACTCGGTGGCTCTGTAATACTTCACGGCCCCGACTTTGACTCGGCGAAAGCGGAGGCGACGAGGTTGGAAAAGCTACACGGACTCATCTCCATACCGCCCTTTGACGACCCCTACGTGATTGCTGGACAGGGTACAGTGGGTATGGAGCTGCTGCGACAGACAAACCTCCAGGACTTGACGGCCGTCTTCTGTTGTGTGGGAGGCGGTGGTCTGATAGCGGGAACTGGTGTCTACATCAAGCGGATAGCACCACACGTCAAGATCATCGGGGTAGAGCAATACGACGCCAACGCCATGGTCGAGTCGCTCAAAGCCGGGAAGCGCGTATCCCTCAAAGAGGTCGGGCTATTCGCAGACGGAGCAGCAGTCAAAACAGTAGGAGAAGAGACATTTAGGATATGTCAAGAAGTCGTGGATGAAGTAGTCCAAGTCACAACGGACGAGACCTGTGCCGCCATCAAGGACATCTTCGAAGACACGCGCTCCATCGTCGAACCCGCTGGCGCTCTTGCGCTCGCCGGTCTCAAGAAGTGGGTGAGCCGCAATCCATCGCCCGATCGCAACCGTGGACTCGTCGCCACTGCTAGTGGAGCGAACATGAACTTTGATCGCCTCCGCTTTGTCGCCGAACGCGCTGCAATCGGTGAGAACAAAGAAGCCATTCTTTCTGTCACGATCGCCGAGCAACCTGGTGCTTTCGCAAAGCTCGTCTCAGTCATCCATCCCATGGCCGTTACCGAGTTCAGCTATCGCTACTCCGGCCCAGAATCAGCCCAGATTCTTGTTGGCGTTGAACTCAAAGCCGCAACACGCGCCCGTGACCTACCCGATCTCATCGAGCGTCTTGGCGCTGAAGGCATGACGGCCGAAGACCTCTCTCAAGACGAACTTGTCAAATCGCATATCCGCTACCTGGGCGGGGGACGTAGCGACGCCGCTGACGAGCACATGTTCATGTTTGAGTTCCCCGAGCGAGGAGGCGCTTTGTACAAGTTCCTCAACACCTTACAGCCTGGCATGAACATTAGTCTCTTCCACTACAGGAACTACGGCGGTGATGTCGCGAAGATTCTAGCGGGTATACAGTGCAAGGAGGAGGAAAGCGGTAAGCTCACGGGCTTCTTGAAGGACATCGGATACCCGTACAAGGAGGTCACCGACAATCCGAGCTACAAGATGTTTTTGCGACGCTGATTTTGGGGATAATGGGAAAGGAGGAAGGATGTAGATGATGGAATGACATGAAGTAATGCCAGATACCCCTTTGTGCGATTGGTCTCCATCCCCATCCCTTCGTCTGCTTTTTAACGTCCCTTTCCTATCTTATCCTTCTTTGGAACTGAGCGAGAGATATTGAGACGGCGTTAGACAGTAAACTTGCGCTCTGCCTTTGGAAATTGCAAGTACCCTTCCGAATCATCTACCGTATTCGAAATCACCCAATGTGAAGGAAGAATTCATTTCATCGAAAACCGCCGATTTCGCGGTCTCACATCAACCTCCGACGAACCTCAGCCTTTGCGTCCGTGACAGCGCGTCCCACCAAAACATGCCCCGCACTAGCCTCCCGCGTGTAAATTCCGCCGCTCCCCCACATCTTTCCGACATCGCGCCTTGCTTGCGCCCGGGAGAAAACATATCCAGGCCAAAACGTCCAAGTCCTCAAGTACATATCTCGTGGACGCGACTTGCCCAAAGAAAAATCCCCAGGTTAAATCTTCAAACCATCCACACATTCACATTTGCACAATTGGACAATGACACCAAACTGGGACAGATTAATCCGCTTCGTCGCGACAGACGGGCGCGAACTGCGGGGTCAGCCCATCTTGCCGTCGCCAGACTTCGACGTGGGCAGTACGACGGAAGCGACGGGATTGAAGGCTCACGTCATCGACGTCAAGAACAATGATATCTTTGACGAGGGGACAAAGGTCACCGGTGAGGAGGTTACAGTCAAGACGCTGCTTGGGCCAGTGACGCAGGCTGAAGTACCGATTATTCGGTGTATTGGGTTGAATTTTATCAAGCACAGTAAGTCTAATCACCCACGCACCCACCAACCGACCAATCCTAGCAAAAGGAGAAGAAGAAGAGAAAGGACGTGGCAGAACAATCCAGAGCAATTCAGGGTAAAACAAAGGCAAAGATACTAACATACATGCCACCCAGTCCAAGAAGGCGGCCGCACACTGCCCCCGTACCCCTCAACCTTTATAAAAGCAAACACGTGCCTAAACGACCACGGCGCCCCGATTGTGATACCGAAAATCGCACAGGACAACCAAGCAGACTACGAAGGCGAACTCTGCTTCATCATCTCGCGCGACGCAAAGGACGTATCCGAAGCAGACGCGTACTCGTACATTGGCGGCTACACTTCGGGCAACGACGTGTCGTCGCGGAAACTGCAGCGCGATCCACTACTCGCAGGCACGGTGCCGCAGTGGAACTTCTCAAAGGGCTTCGACACGTACGCGCCGCTGGGGCCGCAGCTCGTGAGCACGAAGCTTGTGCCCGACCCGAGCGTGCTGCAGCTGCAGACGAGGGTCAATGGCGAGCTGAGGCAGGATTCGGGCATCGATGACTTGTGCTTCAAGATTCCTACGCTGGTTGCGTATTGCAGTCAGGGGACTACGCTGAAGAAGGGCACCGTGTTCATGACGGGCACGTGTGCTGGCGTGGGGTATGCGATGAAGGTGCCTCAGTTCTTGAGGCCGGGCGATGTCGTCGAGGTTGGTTTGAGCCCTGAGATTGGCACGTTGAGGAATGTGGTTGAGTATGCTTGAAGGGGAGGATTGTGGGAGTCTGAAGATGTTGTAGAAAGTAGGAAACTTGAAGAGAATGGGATTTGGAGAAAACGTTCATTTTTGCTGCGGGTCTTCTTCTTCTCCTTCTTCTTCTTCTTCTTCTTCTCCTTCTTCTTCTTCTCCTTCTTCTTCTTCTTCTTCTGTCCCACTATTCGCGCGTTGGCAATAGTAGCGTACCTTTTGCCCGACCATGCAGCCTTCTAAAAGCTTAGAATCCAGCCTATAAAAGCTTGGTTGGTCTCCGTGGCCGTGGCTGTGGCTAATAACACAGTGATGAAAAAAAAAATATACGCCCTTGATAGAATTGTCAGCACATGACTTTGTTTTCAGGATGTAGGAAGACCAAGGTGATTAAGCATCTAACAGAGAAATCTAAACCCATTCCATCCCCACTTCCCTCATGTCTAGTCCCTAACGCCGCCAACCAAGCCCTCCCTCTCCTCCTCATCTCCCTCCCCTTCTGCTTTCCCCCGCCCACTATTCCGATACAGCACATAATGCTGCAGCATAAACACGACATCAAATATAATAGTAATATTGCCGAGGCCAAACTTGACCGGGTTCCCCGTGACACCGCTCCAGTCATTCTCGAGGGCGGAGTCGATGCACAGCTGGGCGAGCGACAGCCAGCCGCCGGCAAAGTCGAGCAGCATGGGGTATATGCTCCAGCCCTGGGTGGACTGCCGCTTGTAGTTGACCCAGGCTTGTGGTATATACTTGAGGAAGACGGTGAGGAGTTTGATGTAGCCGAGGGTGTATATCTGTTTTGCAGTAGGGTTAGGAGATGGGTTTGTTTTGGGTACAAGGGTGGTCATAGTAAAACGAGGCCAAAAAAAACATGTACTTACAACATCGATCCATGCCCACCTGGTAGCCCCTCCATGCCCTGCATCATCCCCATGCCCTCTATCTCCGCTAACCAGCACCAAAACCATAACGCCAAAAACGCAAACAACACACGCCCACCAAACCCCAAACACTGCCCGGCTGACCCTCTGCCGTTTCCCCACCTCAAATCCCCAAATGCGCGGAAAAAACTGAGTGTAGATAATCACGCACAGCACAGCGCCATGCGCCGCGAACAAAAAATCGTTGAACCGCACCGTCGTCGTCGGCGCCTCGGGGTGCCGCGCCGCGTACTGCAGCTTGATGGTCGGCGAGTAGAGGAACGAGGCTGTGGAGATGGTGTAGCAGAAGAAGCCGAGGACGTTGAGCGTGGGGAAGTCGATGGCGAGGCCGAGGGTGGATTTGCGGGCGTAGTTTGAGAGGGGTTGCGGGTAGAAGGATAGGGACCTAGGAGAGGGCGGGGGTTAGGTTAGGTTTGGTCTCGCTGGGGGGTGGGGGGTTGTTCAGGGAGAGGGAGAGGAAGAGGGGGGCACAAGTACCATGCGAGGAAATATAACCATCCCAACACGCGCGATATCGCCCGCGCGAAAGCGTCCAGCTCGGGATTTATCATCGTTGTGCGTCTGTGGAGAATCTCGTAGCTAGGTAGCGTTCAACAAGACTGCGCAGAAAAGTATAGATTGCGCGACTGCGGCAGCGGTCGAGATAGCGATAGCGGTGTCAACGGCGGCATAAACGGCGTCTTGCGCCTTGCGATATCTAAGCGCGCAGCAGAAAGAAGGGGAAAAAAAGGGGCGAGGTCGCTAGTGTAGAAGAGGGATGATTATCAGAGAAAGTCAAAACTTGGCATCGTGGCTTCGGCACAAATGCTCATGATGGGAGAGCATGCATGCGCCTGATGTACGTCCCCCACGTAGCGCGTGCGCGCTTCATGTGCGATTGCGACGCGGGGGCGCTAGGGAATTCGGAACCCGGGATGACGCGCGCATGTGGGCAGCAGGGATGAGTCGTCGAGCCGGAGCTGGGCTTGTCGGGATAGCGGGGCGGCAGCTTCATCTCTGTGTACATTTTTACTCCGAACGGTTTCTATGAACTGGGAGTACCCGACACACCTTGCGAATTCCTTTGAATGTTCCTTTCGTTGTCATCATTATGAAGTGAGGATATTGTGTCCAGGAAGTGAGATGCGAACGAGACAAGACTCCGATCGTGGATACCACGCCAAAGCAGAAGGGTGTGCCAACCGTATATAGTACATGATATCGCTCATACAAAAGCCTACATTTACATATCATCCAAAGCATCATAATTTTGATCCGGTCTCTTCTTCCTTCCCTTTCGACCTTTGCTTCCCCTGATCTTTCGATCATTGGTATACCGTCCATCACGATCGCCCACCAGCATTCTGCCCCCCTTGCCCAAGATTCTAGCAGGCCCTTCTTCAACTGTCCGGCCGTCCTTCTCACCGATGCCAATCTCAATGGTGACTTGCTTAGCTTTCTTGACCTTTCTGCCTTTCTTGTCGAATTCATCGGTTGGTCGTCCAAGACGAACGTTGCGCGGGATTCGTGTCTTTGCGCCGAGTGCCCACAAGTCGCCCCAGCGGGCTTTGCGCGCATCACGGAAGGCTTGCCTGCTGAATGAACGAGGAACGGTCCAGCGTTCAAGGGTGCCCGCTGGTGTGCAGACATCCATGGTGATATGGCCCCGCCGTTTGAGGGCTGGCAGAACGAGACGAGGAAATGTGAGGGGGTTCACGTCGGCGGTGGTGGTCATGGTTGGCTCTTCTGTCTCCATATCAGGATCAGCATTCGAAGGCGCATTCCATTCATGGCCCTCGAAAGCGGCGGCAGTTGAGGCCTCTCCTTGTACGAACCCCTTGCCGAGGATGTCGTGCTGGGGAAGGCGCTGGTCGCGACCACGTTGCACAGCGAGGTAGCTGAACTGTACGTCCTCGTGGTTCTTGTCCTTTGCATTCAATATACGTTGGAGATATGGTGGTCGGATATAACGCTGGCTGAAGTAACAGAAATCCTTCCGTCCTAGAGAAACACCGGTAGATTGGTACATGGGACAGGTGCTGTGATTTGTGCATGGCGCAACAATCATACCGGTTTCCTTGTCGGTAAATCTAGCATCTTCATCTGGTTTTGATACCTGCGAGTCGACGGTGGACTCGACATGTTCCGAGCCAGGAGAGGAGATGTGCTTGTCCAAGAGGTGGGAGCGAGCGGCCGCAATGACCTCGAAGCCTCGCGGCAAACCCTTCTCGATGAGAATCAAGACACCGCCCTTGGGATTGAGCAAAGACCAGTACTTCTCAACCTGCTCCTTGCGCAGATAATCTTGGCGCAAAGTCCAGAGTGTATGTGGCGCGATGATGACATCGTAAAACTTTCGTGGTTGCTGCGTGTTCGCTTCGTCATGTGGGGTAACTGTCTCCGGCAGTCGTGGAATGAATGTTGTGTTGTCCAACAGCTTACTTGCGCGGTGACGAAGTGTGTCAGACGCTGTCAGAACGGTGGCCTTGCCTAGCGGGGTAGCACCATGGGAAGTGTTGCCTGATTTCTCATGCATACGTTGCCATTCCGCTTCTAGCATCTCGTGCCACGCGAGTACGCCAACACCTCCAGATCCGGCATCTAGGATTGTGCCGCCCTTCTTATTCTGCAACATGTGCTCCAACCATCCTGTCCCAAGCCGCCGACGGACCTCTACCATAGCGCTCATGACGCTTGCATACGTCCCCGGCTGCACAGAGGCCATGTATGCATCCGCCTCGATGTTGCCCATTTCCGACTGCGATGGATCAAGTGGGATGGGTTTCTGCTCGTTGCCCAAACGTGCTGGGGCCGTGCTTGCCGAGTTGGGCAGCCCCGGTCCGCCAAAAATACGATTTGCGGATTCAGCAAGGTGTTTGTGGTTTGCGCGGGTCAAGAGAAGGGCGGTTGGGTCCACAAGGGTTTCCTTGGGCAGGAAGACGGTAGAAGGCGATGGCTTGAAGCGGCCAGCAATAGTTAGAGGGTGGGCGCGCACGAAGTCGTCGTCCTCTTCCAGTTCTTCCACATCTTCCCAGGCCTCTGCTTCCTCGTGTTGCAGTCGGCTCTGCTCATAGATGTCGTCGTGGTATGTTTTTGTTTGTTCGTCCTTGCGTGCCTCCCACTCCTCCGGTGTCATGGTGTCGGCATCTAGCTCCGCCTCTTCTGCGCCTGCCTCTTCAGGGACATGGAGCTCACCGGTAATCTCAACCTCCTCGAGTTCGCCGTCCTTTGTCCTCCTCAGCAGAACGGTGGAACCGTCGGGTTGCTCCTCCTCAATAATCTCTTCCTCGGCCACACTTTCCAGCTCCTGCAGCTCTTCGACGCTATCCACAAAGATTGGCGGCCCGTAAAGCCTTTCGTATATGGCATACTCCTCTTCATTTAAGTGATGCCTTGGTAGGGTGTCTCCAAACTGTTGTCTCGCTCGCCGCGCATTAACTTCATAGTTGACTGCTTCGGTTGCGGAAGGAGGTAAATCTTCGAGGACCGCTGCATTGTCCTGTTTTTCTTGGTCCTGGTTTCTTCTTGCGAGGGTCGTGGAAAAGGATCGTCGCGGTGTGGCGGCTCTTGGGGCGGCCGAACGCAGTTGTAAGGATGCGGATTGCGACTTTAAAGGTAGCCGCGCACTACGGGCTCGTGAGATGGCAATGCTGAGACGACATGATGCGCAGATTGACTGTACGCCCCGCGTCTTGAGCATGATAGCAGCGTCCAAGGTGTGGCTGACGAACAATGCCCCCAACGCCGAAGAGAAAGTTCGCCGCATCTTGACTTCAGGGTCCACGCTAAGCCTCGCCCCCCTCACCCAATCACATGTCTGCCATTTGCAGCATCCAACATCTCTCTCCGCGTCGCAGAAGGCCCAGCATGCGCTCCCGTCCAAGCTTCGCCCTTTCGCCAACACTATCCTGCTTCCGCCGGCTCTTGCAGCCACGGTCAAATGTCCGTGGAGACGTTTCGCTTGCGCACGTGACGAATATAGGAATGAACAGGCGCTTCCGCTGCAACTACAATCGCAGCATTGCGCATCTTCGGCTTCATGCTTCGCATGAGTAACGTCACCCCGAAAGGGTCGTGAGCTGCATCCATCCCGATGCCGACCGAAATGCCCCTCAGTTGGCCCACCTGAATAGGAAGCCTGTTGACCCCACCAACCACCAGCGTCTGCATTTACTCAGCAGATAGCCAACCAAGCAGATTTCCCAACGGCGCCTAGCGCAGTACACCACGGCTACTTGAGCTGATTGATTAGTCGGATGCCATCGTTGCACAAGCACCATATCCTGCTTGCTTGACATCTCAGCATCCCCACCTTACCACGTCAACAGGACTACAAGTCTACGACATCTCTAGCTGATACTGCGATACGCCGTCGCGGAATCGGAAAATGGCAGCAGGTAATGGTAGCTTCGACTACTCCTCACTCAAACAATTACTCAAAGAAACGAACGCCGAGGTCCTCCTTCCTGGTGATGGCGAAGCGTACGAAAAGAGCATCGAGAGATGGAGTGAGCATTGTATCAAACGAGCTGTAAGCACTTCCATCCATGCGCTAGTTTTACAACATTCATGGTGTATTTGGGCTTTGTCAAGATAGTACAAGTTGAGACGAAATGAATCAGATGACATCATGTGGAAGTTGTCGCTCCCTTCGCCACCCTTCGCCACCCTTCGCTGGTGCTTGCGACTGTGTCCGCGCCCTCTATACTAACAACATGTCAGGCTGCTGTTGTAATGGTCACCTCTGCCGATGATGTGTCAG
This sequence comes from Stemphylium lycopersici, assembly GCA_003268315.1. NCBI lineage: Eukaryota > Fungi > Ascomycota > Dothideomycetes > Pleosporales > Pleosporaceae > Stemphylium > Stemphylium lycopersici. The sequence continues at coordinate 95,722 of QGDG01000088.1, read as the reverse complement.
CTACTCTTGGCCAGATTCGCAAAAACAGCATCCCGTTTACAGTCCGAGGAGGCGGCCACTCTACCTCTGGGGCTGCGTCGATTGAAGACGGAATCGTAATTGATCTCTCAAAGATGCGCAAAGTGAGTGTAGATACTCAAGCCAAGACTGTTCGGGCTGAGGGAGGTACTATCTGGGAAGACGTTGATGTCGCAGCTGCAAAGCACCGTCTGGCAACTGTAGGAGGTACCGTTAACCATACTGGTGTGGGAGGGTTGACTCTCGGAGGTGGGTATGGTTATCTATCGGGAAAGTACGGATTGACAATTGGTGAGTACTCCAGCCACCGTTCAATGGGCATTTCGGGTGCGTGCAGCGACTAAGAGCACCAGACAATTTGCTTTCTGTCGAAATTGTCCTCGCTTCTGGAGAGCAGGTCACCGCATCATCAACCTCACACCCCGACCTCTACTGGGCAGTCCGTGGCGCTGGCCAGAACTTTGGCGTAGTAACGGCATTTACCTTCCAAGCCTATGATCAGAAGAATCTCGTCTTTGCAGGGCCGCTCATTTTCCTGCCGGACAAGATTCCCCAGATTGTTCAATTCTTGAACAAATTCCATGCCGCCAACGATGGCAATCAAGCCATGCTGATGGGTTTCTCTGCGCCTCCCCCCGCAAACGCCCCAGTCGTTCTCTGTCAGCTGTTCCACAACGGCACCGAGGAGGAGGGCAAAGCGTTTTTCTCTGACCTCTTCGACCTCGGTCCTGTCGCGAATATGACGGCCATGATACCCTACGAAAAGCTAAACAGTCTACTCAACCAAGGAGCTGGATTTGACGGACGCAAACAGTTTGGCGGGGGAGCCTTCAAGCTACCTTTGGACCCAAACTTTGTCCTCCAACTTCACGCAGAGTTCAACGCTTTCGTAGCTTCGCACGAACGCATGAACGAGAGCATGATGCTGTTCGAAACTATCCCTTACAAAAAGGTCATGGAGGTACCAAACGATCAGACGTCATTTTCAAACCGTGGAGACTATTACAACGTAGCTACAATGTTCAAGTGGTTAGTACAACGACACATTCGAGGGAAACGATACTAATCTGGGGCAAGGTTTGATCCATCATTCGACAGCGAGATTCGCTCGTTTTCTCGCAACCTGCTAAAGAAGACCTCTGAGACTGCCTCTGGCCGATCAAACGATGGGGGCGTTGGGCAGTATGGTAATTATGCAAGTAAGTCAAACGCTCAAACTCTATGGCTTCTTCCGCTCTGTCATATTGAAACCATGCCCGATCATATGCTGACGTCAGCAGCTGCCGATGTAGAAGCGAACGAGATCTTTGGAGCCAATGTCAAGCGACTCGAGGAGTTGAAGCATAAGTACGATCCCGACAATCTGTTCAGCCATGGTACAAGGCTAACGCCGCGTCCTTTGGTGGTCGTGAACTAGGCCTGGACTATGTTGAAAGTCTTTGGTCCGGACAAATTGAACTCTAAAGAGCAGCATGGAGGGATGTCATTGAGCACAAGGTGATCGGGGCAGTTTCTTATAGATCGCGGCCAGATCGCACATCGGCCATTGCGCTCATCTCCTGCGCGCCCTAGAATTTAAACTTAAGTTTGGTGACATTAACTACGCTTGCACGAAGACGGAAAATAAACGCCGGATAAGCGTTAACTCTGCACGTAATCCCAACGGCCAGGAACCGTCAAGTTTTAGCAACCTTGTACGCCACACTTGGACATCCAGTCATTTCAACCAATCGCATTCAATTCTCCTCCGATCAGACTCGGGAGATAACACCTTCCGAGGCACCGAAGAGGCGGTCGCTCTGCAAGCCCAACGTTGTGGGGCGGGCGGCTTCCGGAGATTTGTTGCGACGCATTCTTAATCCCGAGTGTGTAGTCCGTTTCCACAGCGAGGTTCGCCGCAAGCAAATTCTTTATATACCTTTTTTTTTCCTTGACTTTTTACTTGTACTGACTACTAGATTCTGCGAAATCAAGCCTCTCCTCCGTCCTTTTAATACGCGGACAATCTGCAGGAGTGGACAGGGGTATATACTAATCCGCCCTTGGTAATTATCGGGTTTATACACTCTCCCTACACACGCAAGTCCAGCATTTGCTTCTCTACTTATTCCCGCCTGTACATAAACAGACATGGAGGGTTCAAGGCCATCGCCGTCTCGGCGGAGTTCTAGAAGCCGTTCAAGATCGCGACCGCGGCGATCGGATGGCGCATCAATGCATCGGATCCTTTCCAGCCAATTCCCCGACGATCATTCTGTCTACCACCATGAAGGTGGCGAAGGGATACATATCGACGCGCACGCAAATTCGCTTCACGAGACCGAAACCCAAAGACGAGACACAGGTTCTACAGCGAGTAGCGACGACGAGGACAGCACCCATGACGTCAATGAGAAAGATGTTGTACATGAGAAAAACGACGACAACGTCGAAGAAACAACGTATGAAGAGATAAGAGGCGGAATACCATACGAAAACGACGTCGAAGCACAACCAGCGCCACTGGAAAAGAAGAAGACCACCAGATCTACCAACGATTCAAATCTCGTACGCTACCGTTACCCTTGTTCTCAAGCATATAACGCATCCGCTTACCTTATCATCAGGTGACATGGGACTCTGACTCTGACTGCCAAAATCCCAAGAACTGTAAGCCAGAAACGCAATTCACCCTCACACACAAACAAAAAGAAAATCCATCAACTGACTTTCATAACCAGGGCCCACAAAGCGCAAATGGGCCGCAACACTAATCGTCTCGTGCTTCACTCTCTTGTCCCCCATCTCCTCATCGATGATCTCTCCCGCCATCTCCAGCATCTCATCCGAGTTCAACATCAAGAACGAAGCCGAAGCCCAGCTCTCCCTCTCCCTCTTCGTGCTGGCCTACGCCATCGGCCCGCTCTTCCTCGGCCCGCTCTCGGAAATCTACGGGCGCGTCAAAGTGCTCCAGCTCTCGAATCTGTTCTACCTGGCCTGGAACCTGGGGTGTGGGTTCGCGCAGACGAGCGGGCAGTTGATGGCATTCAGGTTTATGAGTGGATTGGGGGGCAGTGCGCCGTTGGCCATTGGTGGTGTGAGTGCTACTCGCTCCTTCTTCACCGCCTTCCCTCCCCAAAAGCGGAGGCTTGGTTGGGTGTTGTGATATGGCGTGGTACTAACAAGACCTCCAGGGCGTCCTCAGCGACCTCTTCCACCCGGAGCAGCGCGGCCGCGCAATCTCGATCTACTCTCTCGCGCCCCTGCTGGGGCCCGCAATCGGGCCCATAGCCGGGGGTTTCATCGCGCAAAACACCAGCTGGCGCTGGTGTTTCCACGCGACCACGCTCTTCACCGGCCTCGTCCAGATGCTCGGCTTCTTCTGCCTGCAAGAAACCTACGCGCCCAAGCTACTCGAGTGGAAACGCAACCACCTGCGCTCCGCAACCGCAAACCCAGACCTGTACACCGAGTTCGACAGCCCGGACCGCACGCTCGCGTCCACGCTGAGCACAGCGCTGAAGCGCCCCTTCAAGCTCCTGGGCACCCAGCCCATCGTCCAGGTCCTGGCCTGCTACATGGCCTACCTCTACGGCCTCATGTACCTCATGCTGTCCACCTTCCCCAGCCTCTGGGTAACGCGCTACGGCATGAGCACCGGCACCGGATCCCTGAACTTCCTCTCCATGGGCATCGGCTTCTTCCTCGGCACCCAGATTACTGCCCCGCTCAACGACATGCTCTACCGCCGCCTCAAAGCCCAGAATAACGGCGTGGGCAAGCCCGAATTCCGCGTCCCCATCATGGTGCCTGCGAGCCTTCTTGTGCCGGCCGGCTTGTTCTGGTACGGGTGGAGTGCGCAGGCGCGAATGCACTGGATTATGCCGAATCTTGGCGCTGGGCTGTTTTGTGCCGGTGTGATTATTGGGTTTCAGTGCATTCAGACGTATTTGGTGGATTCTTATACGAGGTATGCGGCCAGTGCTATTGCGGCGGCCACGGTGCTGAGGTCCTTGGCTGGGTTTGGGTTTCCGCTTTTTGCGCCCGCCATGTACAATGCGCTGGATTTTGGCTGGGGCAATAGTGTACTTGGCTTCATTGCGCTGGGACTGGGTGTTCCAGCTCCGTTCATGCTGTGGAAGTTTGGTGAGAGGCTTAGGGGTACGAGTAAATTTGCGGCTGGTTAAGGCATTGGTTGAATGAACTTGCTGCGGTATGGACAAAGTACGTCTTTGACTACATGGGCACGGTAAAAACACGGTGAAAAATACATTATGTAACATCTAAGCATCGTAACTGTTCCACTTCACACTACTCTTCAACGCTCGCACTAGTACCGACAAAATGGCCACGTCACATGCGTAGACTTGTGCTGCAAATGATGTGCCAGTGTTACGGCCATCCTAAGCGATTCCCTCGAGCCTACGGAGGTCGCCAAGGATACCGGTAATGGCTGTCAGGCCCGTGCCGCGTATACGGTCCGAACGCCCTTGACCAAGACCATTAGCACGGCATTGTGATTACTGTTCCCACCAGAGGCAGCAAGCTTCTCACAACTCGCGCTGCTTCGCCATCTCAGCCTGTTGGCGCAGCTTGGGGGCAGTAGTGCTTCCCTCCCTGCTCTCACTGGGGTGTACACCCTCTTCCATATCTGCAGCCCAGAGGGCGGCACCAACAGTGTTTGTGAAGCAAAAGAAGATGCCAGCGACAGGGACGAGCTCGAGCATGACGGCGGGAATACCAAAGCTAGCGGTTGTTAGTCGTGCGAGTTTGAGGGTAATTACAGTGAGCTAACCTGGTATATGCAGCCTTGCGTTGCTCAACGAAGCGCTCCTTCTCCTGCTTCTTCATCTGCTTGAGCTGGAAGTACCGAGCATGCGCCGTCGGACCAAATTTGCGACCTTGCAGGATCACGAAGAGGATGGTGCCAACGACGGGGATGAAGTTAAGTGGAAGATACATGAAGTATCGGATGATGGCCTTGGGAGTGAATTTTGCAAAGGGGGTGCTGACAAGCTTGCCCAGCTTGCCAACTGGATCGCGTCCTGACTTGACTTGACGTTCATTCGCCACCAGCGCGTTCTGGTTGCGGCAAAGCAGCGTAGCATCATGAGTGTCGATGATGGCATCCTCAATGAGGAAGTTCTTACTCAGGACGGAGAAGATTGTAGAGGATTCGCTGAGGACGAGTAGAACCGTGGTAAAGACAGCGAGAGGACCGTTGAACAGAGTCAAGATGGCGACTTGAGGAATGTAGGTGACGGCAAACATCATGACAGTAACACCCAATCCGAGGGAGACGGTGGGAACGAGCTTTGCAGCGAGAGGCTTCCATAGTGCGCGATGGGTGAAGAAGTAGGCAATGCCCTTGGGTTTGTATTAGCTCTGTCATGCACACACTCTTGCCATCCGCACATTGCAAGGCCAAGTGTCACGTAGATTGAGGAAGTGGACCGTCGCCTTTCACCCTCCATTCATGGGAAGCTTGCATGTCAGATGGAGTCGCAAATGCGCACCTTGAAGGGATAGAGATATGCGGCGGATCGGACAGCATCCGAGGCGAGCTGTTTGTACTGGTCAAAGTCCTCCTTTGCGACTTCTTTGACCTTGTCAGGCACTCTCATCCTGGACTCGGACATGGTTGCGACGGGTGAATCGGAGCGATTAGGAAGACTAGCTTTAGGGAGGAGAGGGGAGGTTTCAAACGCGAAGTTGGAGTGGTGGAATCTGGTGGGGCAGCCCTCGAGGGTACAGAGCTCTAGCTAGCGACGTCATACCTAGGTAGCTGCGCACTTGGCCTCCGGCGCCCATTTTCAATCCAATCGCAGCCGCATCATCATCCCATGTATTCACCATCTTGTCCATTTGGTACAGAAGGCGTGAGCGTACTGTAAAGCGCCCACTTCATTGAGGTCATATTCTCATGGAAAACACAATACGTCATCCCGGACCCGCACCCGCTTCAACGCGTAACAAGGAAGCCCGAACAGCTGTCATCATACCCGGTCCATACCCATGGCGAAACTGCTCACCGACGGATGGGTGTTCAAGAACGCGTTTCCAGGACATCTGACGCGCAAAGGTATTGATGTTCGATCCCATGGCTTCTAGGCCTTGCGCAATGTACCCACTCCGCTTTCCGTGCCCTGTTTCAAGCCAGCTGTGGCGGTGTAAACAGGGTTTGCAGCCGATCTGCGACCGCACGCGCGTCAACTTGCCCGCGGGTCTGATTCAAGCACACTTAAATCCGGAACTGGAGTACGCTTAAGCTTTCTCACCTTCCCCACCTTTTCATCACCGAATCGCAGAATGACGCAGCGCCGTCTTGGTGCTAGCCGAACACGACACTTTCTAGCTGCATTTGATGCAGAGCCCCTCAATGAGGGTCCAGTGGCGGCAGCAATTAGCCAATTTCTTGTGGCGGCGGCTGACAGCGAGACATGACACGGCAGACGTGGGTTGAAGGAACGAGGGGGGGATCACCAGGCTACTGCCGTATAGAGGGTGGAATGTCAGGTTTTGATCAGAGCATTCAAGTTTCTTGTGACGTTGCAGATCGCGTGCGCGAGCTTTCACGGTTCGCTGTGGCTGATCGGCGCACTAAATCTACATTTCTCCACGACAAAGGCCAGGATAACGAGAAACAGGGGTTTGGCGCTCAGAGCTGTTCTTGCTTCCCGTCTGTATCACGTCTGCTGGTTTTACAATTGCCATGACGTAGAATCAAGTCTGCGAGGTTTCTGCCTTCCCATGGGATATATATAAGAAGCCGCCAGTTCCCTCACTGCTCTCCATCACACAACCAACAACAACTCTCAACTCAAACACTTGAACCAACACTTCAAACACTTTCAACCTACCCCCTCTACTTGTATTTCAAACCACACAACCCATACAAAACAGCAATCATGTCCGGAATGATGGAGAAGGTCAAGGCCAAGGTCGACAATGTCATGCACAAGGACAAGAGCCATGGTGAGTACCTTCGATCTACATCTTTGCATCCCTTTACTTACAAACTCTAGACGGCCCATCCCACAACTCACACACAGCCAACACCGCCGACCCTTCAGTACATAACACTTCTGGAACTCACACCGGCTCGACTGGCGTTGCTGGTGAACACCACGGCTCTGGCGTCGGCTCTGGCCTTGACTCTTCAGCAACTCACGGCGAGCACAACCCCACTCATGGCACCACCGGCACCATCGGTCTTGGTTCTTCCACAACTGCCACCCATGGCTCAGACCCAACCGGACCTCACAACCCGGGAATGATGAACAAGGCCGACCCAAGAGTTGATTCCGACCGCCTAGGCACCGCAGGTAACACTGCTGGAGCTGGTGGTGTTGGCGCTGGACAGTACACCGAGTCTCACGGCACCACTGGTAGCAGCCTGCCAGGTCACTCAACTACCGGTGCCCACCCTGCGGGAAACACCATGGGCACCTCCAGCGGCCTGGGCGGTCACGGCACATCAGACTTCAACGACCCTACTGGCCCTCACGCATCACGCATGGCCAACCAGGCTGATCCCCGTGTTGGAGGCGTTGGAAGCACCTCTGCCGGCACCTATGGTACCACCACTGCGAGCGAAGGCCTAGGCCACGACTCCACTGTTCCTCATAACTCTCACATGGCAAACACTGCCGATCCCCGTGTATCAAACACTGGTACTGGTGCCTACGGAAGCACTGCGGGCATTGGACACTCGCACAACGGCTCTACCGCTCCTCACAGCTCCCACATGGCAAACACTGCCGACCCCCGTGTAGCAAGCACTGGTACTGGTGCCTACGGAAGCACTGCAGGCATTGGACACTCGCACAACGAGTCTACCGGTCTTCACAACTCCCACGCCGCCAATACTGCCGACCCTCGTGTAGGTGGCATCGGTAGTACTGACGCTGGTCTCCATGGTTCCAACTCTGGGCTTCACGGCTCCAGCGCCGGACTCCATGGCTCCAACGCCGGTCTCCATGGCTCCAACGCCGGTCTCCATGATTCCAACTCTGGGCTTCACGGCTCCAACTCTGGACTTCACGGTTCCAACGCCGGTCTCCACGGAAGCAACGCAGTCGTCACAGGCACAGGCGAGCACATCAAGACCGCTCCTGGCGAGGTCAGTGGACGTGGACACAACGACCTGTCCCACCGTAACGACGAGGATGGTGGACTTCCCAAGGCCCTGACCGAGCCCCAATCTCATGCCGAGCCCCACTCCTCTGTGCGAGACGGACATGTTTCAGGCTCCGACGTCCATGCCCACAATGCCCAACATCCCCACGGCAAGCCGTCCCTCAAGGAGAAGTTGAACCCAAAAACCGATTCGGACCTAGACGGAAAGACTGGCATCATGGACTAGATGTAGTCTTCTCTGGTGGCCTTGATTGAGAGGGCTGAACCTTGAGCGACACCAATATCCCTTTTCGGATATGAACTCTTGGCATGATTTTCACGAATACCCTATAGCATAAGCATATTACCTTGAAATGAATAGTAATCTTTTCACATCCAAATGAAGTTTCTTTTTTGTGTTTACGCGCTACAGCAGCACGCCAGTGAAACACATAGCCTATTACTGCTCAAATGTGTGCTAAATCGTTCACATTCCTATTTTCAGGCAGGCGGCAGCGATCCACAACGCTATCGAACTCTGTCTGCGACTTTAGCATTCAATTAGGATGTGCGGGGTATACGAAGACGAAGACGAAAAGTATGATAGTAGCGCTCATGTTTTCTGCAACAAGCTTTAAACAAGTTTAGCCATGTCTTACTTTTCGCCAAGTTAAGACTCCATCATGACCGCACCACACCCTCTCGCGCTCCATGACCTTGACAAGAGACTCTCCCAGCTCCAATCCCTACACCCACAGCCCCCCTTGGTCGTTTGCTTTCAAACGTCGAAGCTTTCGCATCCTCCGGGACAGCACTCGCCCCAAATATCCGAGAAAGGACGATCGGTCCCCTGGAAGTCGGGGAACCAGCAGTTCCCTTGAGCAGACTGAATATTCACGCCGCCGTTAACTTTGCAGCATTCGGGTATACGAGCTCTCACGTCGCAGTAGCAAAACACTTGGCGCTGTTACAAAAGGAGTTAGTAAGAGTCTGGAAGCCCTATTTTCATTCTGGGTAGACCGTACCGCGTTCGCGATTGCGGCGATGTTAGCCACGACGAGCAAAATCCCAGTTGAGAGGAATTTCATTTTTTTTCTTTCTTTCTTTTGTTGGGAGGATACGAAGAGATATGGTCGGAGTTTGTGCAGTGAGTTTAGTCAAGGTGATGTATTTTCAACCCAAGTATGTAAGCTGGGCAGTTGGAGTGGCACAATCAAGAGTAGGAGCCCCTTCTTTGGCCTTTTTATCTTGTTCTTACGGTCCGATTTATAGCCTCCACGTCTCCAAGTACCCTTGGCCGCGGTCACGATTGGGTTTGCGAAATGACATTGTCGATCTTGGAGTCTGCCTGTACTTTTCTTCCCCTTGTACCAAGAGATAGGATGGAATTGGCATCGTCGTCACACCGTTCCTGGTGCGCATGCCTAGTGCCGGAGATCTTCCCACCATGCCCCATCACAAAACCCTTGTCCTTTATTATAAATAAATAAACAAATCACAACCCTAATTGAACATTCTGCCTGTTTAAACACCAACAACGTGCACAAGGTTTCGCATGCTTGCCCTGCGTTTCTCTGCCGAGACCACTGTTGCTCTGTATCATGGCAAAAAGATCAACGCTCAGCTTGGACAAACTCGGTGGTAAGCCTGGAAATCTGACCTTGGAGCCCAGTATCGGTCCTACCTTGAGCGCACACAACCCACAGCCTCACAGAAAGTAATGTCAAAGATGCGTACATGTGGGAAGCTTGGAATCCCTTCGAGACAGCAGCGAGTGGTCAAGGTAATCGTTGTCGTCGTCGTCTCCCGAGAAGCCCTTGGTCTTCGCTGGACCATTGCCGAATGCCAGGCCTGCCTGACGATACACGATACTATCCTACGCTATGGCCAGTGGTTCACTAATCGTGCGTTCTTTTTTTTGGGGGGTTGCTTACGGCGAAATTCCGACTCCCCTGGCGTCAGGGCTCGGAAAGGCCAACATTGTTGTTGTTGTTCTTGTCAGCGAGAACGAATGCTAGTGTCGCAAAAGGGCATCGTTGATTTCGGAAAAGGGGGACGAGGAGAAGGAATACCGCGCTGAAGATAAAAAATGAATAAAAGAGAGTTTAGCCGCGAGAATCTTACAACTCTACAGCTTATGAAAAGCTATGTACTATGCGTATGGATATATCATGTGTCGCATTTGCGTGGACACACGCACTATCGTACATCCCATCTGCTAGTTGAAACTCTTGTAGCAGAGAACCTATCAAGGCAAGGGCGTTTAGGCTATGATTCTGATGCAGAAGTCAAGTCGTGGAATAGATGTAAGCACAGGTCATCATCTTCGTCATCATCATCATCATCAGAGGAGGAGGAGGAGTGCTGTTCTTAGATACACCTTACATCCATCTTGCCGTCTAGTCCGTCAGGAATTTCTATAATGGTTGGGAAAACAAAGTCCATAAGTTGAAGGCCACAAACAAAGGGAGGAGAGTTTAGCCGGGACCTGTTTTTCTTCTCTTTTTTTTTACACGAAAGAGGGCAAAGTAAAGGGTTGTGGTAGTGCTCGTCTGGCGAACGGGAAGGTGAGAGTGATAAAGTACAAGGAGTTACACGTGGGTAAGTGTACCAAGACACTAGGCTTGCTATAAAGAGTATGAGCGCTATTATTATAGAATCGTGGCGCAAGATTGTTAATGTGATAAGAAGACTTATTGCCAGGCTGAGCTTGGAAAACAGAGGGGGGTGATGGGAGCGCCCCATCTTACATGAAGTTGCACGATTTTAGACCTATTAATATGGCGGTGCAATTGTTTCTCGTGACGTTAGTCTCGAAAGCTTCAATACCACATCAATTCCCCACTTCAGCCTCATCTATACTTTCGGCCTTTGTTTCTGTCTCAGCCTCAGTCTCCGCCTCTTGCTCCGCCATGCCAAGCATGCCCCTCCTATCCTCCGCCGTAAGCTTCCCCGTCTTAGCCCCCTCCTTCCATGCCTCCAACCTCTCATACTCGCTCTCCCCCACACGTCCCTTGAGTAACTTCAGCAACTTGGGCGCAAACTTCCCCGTCGCATAGACCACACCCTCATTCCTTCTCGCAAACAACACAATAACCAGCGTGAGGAAGAGGACCGGACCGTCGCTTTGTTTCTGTTTGTGTAGGCGTCGCAGCATATCGTTCATCATTGTTTGTTTGGCACTTGCGAGAACAGCTGAATCTGGAGAAGTGGAAAGGGTGGAGATGTTTTGTTTCGACGAGAATTTGTCGAGCGCGGCTGATACGCCAGCAAGATCGATTTTCTTCGCGGGATCCAAGATGCTTTCAAGCCTGGCCACGTTCTTCCTCGTCTTCCGACTAAGCACCATGCCCTGCGCGCGCGCTCTGGATACTGTGTCCGGGATGAGCTCGGTTTGTGCGTGGGAAGCGAGGAGGTCGGCGAGCTGGGCGGCTAGTTTAGCGTCGCTGATGCCAGAGAGTCCAGTTTTGTAGGTTGTGAAACGAGCGAGGAGTCTGTCATGCCAGTAAGTCGCAAAAGCCTCTTCATTCTGCTCCTCGAGCGCGGAGATGGCTGTCCAGAAGTGCGCTTCTAGGCTTTTTTCCACCGCCTTCTCCGTGGTAAGCAGACGTTGGACCAGCCCAGCGTTGGCGGGCGGAAGCAGAGTTTGAATTCTAGCGCGGCTGTATTTGAGGTCCTCGGGCGCGGTGGGGTTGTTGGTAAGATTGTCTTCCCACTGGGCTGAAGCGTCTGTTTTTGCGTAGGCGGCGAGTTCGTCCAGGGCGCCGTTTCGTCGCGTTTCGGTCAGAATCAGGTGGCCTACCCGGACGATTTTTTCCTGCGCTGGGTACGCGCTTATAATGGAGTCTTTGGCGCGCGTGGCGACGCGGTCTACGATGGAGCTGGGGAGACGGGATCCGATTACCTCGGCGACGTCGAGCGTGCAGCCTTCTTGTTCGAGGATCCGGATGCAATCTTGCTCGATACTGGAGATCCATGGTTTGGAGACGGCGAACGTGTCTATTATTTCGATTTCGGCGAGGCGCTGGAAGTGCGATGTGGCGACTTCGTAGGTGGGGAATTGCTCTGGGGAGGAGGCGGCGAATTTTGTCAGGTCCAGGTATGCAAGGGTACCGGATGTTAGGTTCGAGATGGTTGCGGTGCGTCTTGATTCTAGTAGTTGCTTGGGGGTGCATGATATGCTGGTTTCATGTTGGGTGATGTTGATTTGGGATGTAATGGCTTCTTTTTCCAGCGCTTTTTCCAGAGTCCGCAAGATAAACCATACTGGCGGGGTTCCGGGCAAGTCTCCTGGAAAGATGGAGATGGTTCTGTACCGAGTTAATCCCCTGTCACTCATGGAGTACTGATTGCACTTACTGCATGCCTTCCAGTGCCTGTTTTACCTTGTTGGTAATGTCTGTACAGATGGTATTCTCATAGGTATTCGTACACAAAAAGTCGTCAATATTTATTATCTCGTCATCTTGATCGGCAAGCAAGGCATCGAGACTCTTGGGCCATATGTTATTTTGGGTGACGAAGTCGTGCTTGGACTGTACTCCACTGGAGAGCAGGTTGATGAGCTTTTCCCGCAATGCGTCCCGCTCATCGATAGTAATAATATTTTTCTGATCTGCGCTGAGCAGACATAGCTTTGGATGATTTCGAACAAGTTGGTGCACAAGATTTGGGTCTATGTCGAGATCGCTGGCTAGAGCGGATAGAGAGATGCGTTCGGTATCTTCAATATCATTAGTCATGATTTTTGATCATATTTTCAGGGACACACCTTTTACTACGCGACTTCTAAATTGCGCCTGCACGAACTGGAGGGTGACGAAACCATGGCCGCTGGAGGCTAGGGCGAGTTGTGGTATGAAGTCTGCGCTAGTCTGCGGAGGGAAGAGCGCAAATATGCTCTTCACATCGCTTTCTGTGAACATGTTGGCTGGAACGTCTAATGACAAAGAGATTCGTCTCTTCTCAGCGATGATATGGAGACTCGATGTGACGGTAAAGAAGGTTGCTGGGCTCTATGGCTGATGCGACGAAGAATGGATGAAGGTGGAGGCGCTCGCTTTGGCGTGGGTGATAAGTTTGTTTGTGCAGTGGCGGAGGATGCTGTTGCAGATGTGGCGGATAGGGCGACTTCAATTGGCAGTCAGCAAATGGGCTTAGAAGGCACAGTTTGTCATTGGCGAGGGAATCCAATGATTTTCTCGTGGTTCAACTTTTGTAAGATCAATGGTGAAGGGCTGGAGGCAGGTTTGCGCTGATTGGTGCAAAACGGGCGGCGCCGGATGAACATCGGGATTCGCGCGCAACCTCATCGTCAGTCCATCGACTTTCGCGGAGAGACAGGCAGCTGACACCCGCCACCGCCGTCATGTCTCAATTCCGTGCGGCTAAGCTCGACATTGGGTGCTTCACCAAGATCCGCAACATTCGCGACCACACCAAGCGGAAGGTGTACTCGGAAAATGAGCCAGAGCGGTATGCACGTCGACATGCTCAATTCGCTCCCGACAACTGACAGCGGTACAGACAAGCGCTGCGATACATTATCCGAAACTCGACGCTCCCACAGCGAGTCCGCGCGCAAGCCCAGCTCCAACTATCGCAAATGCACTGCTACACACGCTTCACACAAATCAAGAACAGGTGTATAATGGGAGGCAAAGGCCGTGGTGTCTTCAGCGACTTCAGACTTGGAAGAGTATGCAGACAGCATTTACCGGGCGAGAACTTGGGCTAACAATTCTGCAGTATCAATTCCGTGTGAATGCGCTCGCAGGAAACCTACCAGGTGTGAAGAAGGCAAGTTGGTAGAAGCTGCCAGGACAGAGGAGGCGCCAAAACACATGTACAATAGTATACGGGGGGCGATGTTGGCATTGGGCGGCGTACACACGCGGAATACACATGGATTATGACCACTCGATTGTTGGTTCCCAAGGGCCCTGCATGAGCTCACATTTCGTCAAGTCACACTGGGCAAGACTACGTACAGACCAAGTCTTTTGCACCGTCCTCTCCGTTTGCTCTTCTCGGTCCCTTCTTGCCCCTTGACAGCTGCCACGTTCCTGCCACGGCCTGTGCCTTCCCTCACTGTTTGCTCTCGCCCGTCTCGGCACATACAAACGGCGACACCCCTGGCGCCATAGGTAAAGTTCTACGGCACATCTTAACCATCTCTGCAGCCTCGATTGAATTGCAACAGCAATAAACTACTAGGCATCCGTCCCTTGGCTGCTCTGAGTCGTATCAACATGTTCCGGCGTATCGAAGACAGCCTGGAGCCAGATCCGTCCTTCCCCGCCGACCTCAACCAGCTCGGCTTCTTTATCAACAAATCTGGCCATATCCGCATGATCAAAGCTCCAGAGAAGCCATACGTCTTCCGCGCCACAAACAATGAGCGCGTCAACGAGGTGCTTCGCGAGGCCATGCAGAGTAAGTGAAAAGGCGCCTCGCCTCTACTGTGACTAACTAATACTTTTCAGCTTGCCAGCGCAAGGAGGCAGAAGTGCGCTTGTTTTACCTTGGGCTCAACTGTATCCATCTACCCAAGTTCGCCACTGACAAGCCGAACGGACCGCACGTACCCATCCTTGCTCCTGCGCCTGAGACTCTGAAGACGCGCAAACGAGTCATCGTACTCGTCAACGATAGCGTACAAGACCTCGGCATTCTAGCCTATCGACAGCTGCAGCGGGGGCTTGGTATCAATGGCGGCTCCGTTGTCAATTTTGTCAAGGAAATCATCAAGCGCTCATCCACGGACAACACCGCTGAGAAGGATGCGGACATCTCCAGAGACGGCTACAAGCTTGGAAATGACAGTGCTACACCTGCTTTGATTGTCATGAATACGGGACAGCTTCTCTACTCGCACAAGTACGACCAGGCTATGACCATGCGTAGCTGGTCGGCTATGCCACGCAAATCCATCGTGCACGATATGATTCGCATTGACGAGGAAGAGAACCATGTCGTGGGCCAGCGAACTGCCAAGGAGCATGTCAGGACTGTCTTTGATCAAGTCATCTGCAATCCTGAGCGTGTCGCGGCCGATGCAGAGGTATATGTCATTGCCATCGAAGACGGAAGCGAGAACATCCTGAAGCTACTCGCAGAAGACTGTAAGCTCGAAATTCCTGACTGGCCTTCTTGAACTGACAGTGCACCTAGTCGACAAGTACGGCACGCGCATTACAGCCATGGCACTAGTCCACTCTCTCATCGACGACTCCCAGATCAAGGATCCCCATCTCCGAGCCTTCTTGCATCAGCGTGCCCGCCAGTGGAAGTTCAGCGAACGCACCTCCAACCCACTGCATTGTACCGATCTCCCCGAACACTACCATCAAGATGCAAGCAAGCCGCAGATTTCAGGCACCTTCTCAGTCATGCATTCAACCAAGCACATTCCATGGCACGAAGACGTCCCCCAAGGCCCAGTAGCCTCCATGAACAGGCCCTTTCACCGTCTCATCCTCAACGCCAGCCCACCAAAAATGCCCGGCCCCGTTCTACCAGCAGTTGACGAGGCAAACACAAAGTGGGCATCAGGCCAAGCAGTCACATGTCCCACCTTTGGTGGCGGCAACAACCCCGTCGGCGAATGTGTCTTCACCAACCCCTCGGTCCAGCACGCCATCCTCGCCTTCTTCGAGGACGTCGCTCAAGACCCTGAAAACTATCGCAACCCGCCCATGAAACTCTGCACAGAAGCTGCGCCACAGCCTAGTCCAGACAACCTTCTCGCTTTCTCGGCAGACGATGCCAATATCCACTTTCCACCGACTTTGACGAACAACATGACACCCGAGCAAGCAGACCTAGACTCTGCGCGTGAAGACTTGGTTCAGATGCGCAAAGCGCTGTCGGACTGCCCGCCCGATATCCCCGCCCTCCAGCCCGGCGGCGAGAAACTCGAGACCAAGATTCGTAAGCTGGAATCTCGGGTTCAAGACTTGGAGTACAAGGCGCTTGGGGCCGGCGGCTTGGGCGCTGGAGAAGCGGCTGAGAAGCGTCAGAGCTGGGAGCCGCAGGTTGAGGGGCCACAGGTGCCGTTTGCGGGGACCATGGTGGATAGCGAGTTGCTCAAGGCGGCGGGGTTGATGGGGGCCAGAGGGGAGGAGACGGCGTCTGTGTAGTGTGGGGTTGAGGGCACATGGGCGTGAGTTTGAGCCTGCAAGATGCCGAGCAAGAGAGGTGAAGATGAGGTCTTCGTCTCGGAAAAAGTGGTCCGAGTCTAGATTTCCCCCCCCCCCCCCCCCCCTCTATCGATTCAGCTTTGATACGTGTCCAACTGTCATTACCACTTCCTCTGACGGTTCATAGCAAGTACTTGCTAAACGATATACACACAGACGCCCATGTCAAAACCCCATCCCCAGCAAAGAAAAAAAGGATTTTCAATCAAGAGAGAATAGAAACAAAGATGACATGCCAAAACGAGAGAAAGATGCTCAGCCACAAACTCAATGATTTGGAGGTGTGATTGATTTTGGCATGCAGATATTTTGCATCTACGCCTCATGTCCATGTATATACATGGCCGGGCGATGAGCTGACGACACATCTCAATCCCGCTTGTCGTTATCGTCAGGTCTAGGCTCCGTACTCAACTGCGTCAGAACACGTTAGCCCACACCCAACAAACATCTATGTACAATGCAAAGAAGAAGAGAAAAAAAAGGGCATACCTGATTGCCGTTGTAAAACGACGGTGACTCTCTCGCCCGCTGATCCGCCAGTGTCCTGACCCTCATACCAGGCTGTTGCCCTCCACCCCCAGCCGTAGCATTGTCAAGCACAGGATCATGACCTGGCTGGTCATTAGCCCCGGGTCTTTGACCCATGACTCTTCCGCCCGTCGCGAGCTCCGTCCTGCGCTCCTGATGCTGCTGCACGTCCGCCGCAGCTGCAGCACCGTAGCCAATCACCGACCCAATCGTACTACCCACAAACCCGACCGTACTCGACAACAGTCCAAACGCACCACCAACAAGCCCCGTAGCCACACCTACGACACCGCTGCCATCGCCGCCGGAATAGGCTTCCGTGTACCCCTTTACGGGCACGAGGATGAGCGTGGCGCTAGGCGCGAGATCAATATCGCCGAGCGCTTTACTTTCGTCGCCGGCGGAGAGTTCGCGGCTCGGTTGTGGAGCGAGGATGTGGCGGAAGTAGTAGGGGGGAAGAGCCTTGTGGTTGATGTTTTCGTCTGATTGGGCTAGTTTGGAGAATTCGCTGTCGACCCAGGTGCGCACCGCGTCTTGCAGCGTGGCGTCGCGCGGGAAGGTGGAGCGGATGGTTCGGCCGTCGAAGAGGCGGACGTTTAGGCTGACTGTCGTTGCTTGGGAGCGTTTGGAGGAGGTGATTGTGGGCGGCTGTAGTGAAGTGGATGGCTGCGCGTTTCGCTCTTTCTCTCGTTCTGCTCGTCGGGTTTCTGCTTCGGCTTTGCGCGCTGCTTTGTCGGCTTCTATGCGCGCTTTTATGCGCGCGAGTTCTTCTGCATCTTCTCGCTTCTTCTTCCGCAGAGCATCGCGCGCCTCTTGCTGTGCCTTGTTGGTTGATGTCGAGGAAGCAGTAGGCTTCGATGCTGGCGCCGGGGCCGCCCTTTGCTTGCCTTTTGTGTCTGATGGGGGTGTGGGTGCTGCTGGTACGGGGATTGATGGTTCGCTGGTGCCATACAAATCGTCCTCCGCCGCTGTATTCGTGCGAGGGTCTGGTGTACTGGCTTGGGGTGGTGACGTTGGCGGTACGCTGGAGCCTGGGATGGGATTGGCTCCCAGCACTTTTCTGACCGAGTTGATAAAGTCATTCTTGTTGACATTGCTCTTTAATTGCACTTGTAGCTGCCCGTTGTGAATGACGACAAAAGTGGGTGTTTGCGAGAGGTCAGAGAAGGCGGCTAGGAACCCGGCCTCGGTGGAGCCAGCTTCGAGACGTAGTAGGATAGCTTTCTGGGCGAGGAGGCTCGATAACTACACGACGTGTCAGCGCGGGCAAGACTCATCAGTCAGGAACACGTCTCTGAGAAAATGACCATACCCATCCACTCGCCAGCCATTCCTCTTCCCACTCCTTGCTCGTCGCGCCGCCGTCTAGGTGCATGGTCAGTCCGTCTCCACATTCCGAGGTCGATGGTGGCGCTCCCTACCTCGCACAAAGCAGGCGACGAGCTTTTGCTCCTGGATAGCAAGCGCAATGCCGCTCTGCAAGCTGCCTTGGTGGAACATATTTGCGACGAGTCCGCGGTTGGGCGATGGGTGTTCGCGGGGGAAAGCTTGGGGACGGTGGAACCAGGATGTGTGCCTGAACTACGGCGGGGAACTAATCTATAACACGGGCGGTACGTACCGAGGCCAAGCAAGCTGGAGCCGCGAAGAGGGCCTTTGGTTCTAGCCTCATCCACAGGGCCATGCCTTTCCGGGTGGCTCGCACCTCATTTTGCACGACATTTTGCTTTTGCCAAAGGAGAAAATCATGCAATAAACAGTTCTATCGGAAATGCTAAACCCAGTTCCTATGATTCCTCCACGCCCAAGAAGAGTAATGCAGCAGCAGCAGAAAGTCCGATGCTAGACTCCTGATAATCAACTGCAGCGTATTAAAAGATGCTGCAAAGCAAATGCTATTCGTGTAAATGGACGCATATGCTGGCATGTCGGTCGCCTCGTTGCTTGTCAGTGACTTGTCCCAAAGCCACGTCCCCCCTGCCCTTCCTGTTGGTATCCAGTTGATATCACTTCCATCCGTTATCCCGAACCAAGTCGCAGACGTCATCTGCGCACGTATTCAAGCTGTTGGCCCATCCTCAATTACACCAAAACATGCCCCAACTCCACCTTGCCTTCCTGATTTATAAAATGGTGCACTTCTTCTTGTTCTTCGTCGCCGACTGTTGAGGACGGGGGCTGAGGACAGCGCTAGGTCGAGTTAGCCAGAATGGATGAAGGGGGTTGAGGAGACGCACCGGATGGCCTCGTCAAAGACGCTCTTGAGGTTGCGCTGTGTAAGCGCAGAGCACTCTAGGTACTTTTGCGCCTTGATTTCCTTTGCGACCATGACGGCCTGTTCGTATTGGATGGGCGCCATCTTCTTCTGCCTCAGCGACTCCTTTGTTGCTTCATCGTCCCTCAAGTCGAGCTTTGTGCCGACGAGGATAATGGGTACGCCGGGCGCGTGGTGATCTATCTCTGGGTACCACTGGTGCGTGGTTAGCTGGTGCGCGGGTACACAGTGACCGTGCTCGTACCTTGGCCTTGACGTTGTCAAACGACGGGGGGCTGACAATGGAGAAACAGATGAGGAAGACGTCGGTCTGGGGGTAGGAGAGCGGTCGCAGTCTGTCGTAATCCTCTTGTCCGGCGGTATCCCACAGTCCCAGGCTTATTGGCTTCCCGTCTACCATGACGTTTGCCGAGTAGTTATCGAAGCTGGGCAGGTTAGCTGGTGCGCAGCATACGGCGTCTAGGCAACGCAACGCACACTGTAGGGATGTATTCTCCCGGAAAGGCATTGGTTGTGTACGAGATGAGGAGACATGTCTAACAAGTCAGCAGCTGGAAACGCGACTCTCTCTCTCTCCCTGTCTCTCTTTCTTTCTCGGCGCGGTGTCTTACTTTGCCTACGGCGCCGTCGCCCGTCACGACACACTGCGAAGCTGTCAGCGTTTGAGCTCAATCATCCCACGTGCATGGACATCAGCGGCGCGTCCGCACCTTCAAGGACTGGGTCGCAGGGGCAGCCATTGTGCTCGTAATATGTGCGTCGTCTGATTAGAGTTGGACACGACTTCGGGGACCCTGCTCGGCGGAGGCAATGGGGCGGCTTCGGGGGAGCGAGAAGCGAAGGGCCGAGTTCTGAGACCCTGCAAAGTAATGGGTCAGGCGATGTAGTGAGGCGCGATGGAGGAGTGTAGGACGCACCGTTGGGACAGCTCAACAACTTCCGGGTAGCTTCTGGCGGGAGCTATCTGCAGCGTAGGGGGGGCGTTTTATCGCTTGGCGGCGGCGGGTCAAGAAGCGAGCTCGAAAGCTGGATGATATGCAGGCCAGCGAGTCGAATCAGCCCGGACCACTGACGGGAGACCTTAGGGCGGGGTCCGAGTCGCGGAATAGCGGCAAATATGCACGTCGGATGCAGCAGCAGCAGCAGTAGCAGTAGCAGTAGCAGTAGCAGTCGTATAGTCAAAGGGGGACGATGGCAATAGAGTAGAAGGGACAGAAACAGAGACAGAGGTAGAGAGAGACACGGGTCAAGCCTGTGGTATTGGGTCAAGGCCAGCAGGCGCCTATGGTCGTGAAACCCATTTGCGACACGCTGCAGACGACGCTTCTACCGCGTCTGATAGGTCCCCATGCAAAAGTGCCACCGACGCAGGCACAATCTTGTCGCATGGAGCCACAACAGCTACACGCCTCTTGCACCTCCCAGCCTTCTATCGTCACCTAGTGCTGTGATTCGCCTGCAGCTGCATGTTTCTTCTCGCCAGCGTGACCGTGCGGCAACATCATTAGCTCTGCTAACGTGAACATTGCATGAAAGCTACCTTAGTATGCACCAACTCGACGCTCCCCGGCAAATCAGCCTCGATATCGCATCTGTGCTCGTAACCATGCGCGTGTGGCGTGTGAGGCTTGGTTTTAGCCACCGTCTCGACACGCTCGCTTTTGTTTCTGATCCCCGCAGCCATCAAATCACACCGCAACAACATGTATGCAAATGGCATTCTTCTCATCAAAGTGCACGTGCTCTGTATTACTTGGGTATCTCGACGCTTCAATCAGTAGAATAGGAACAGCCCATCCCCTCCTTGCTTGTCTTCTCCAACCAGCTCCTTCCGCAAGAGCAGCTTGATCACAGCCTCGTGCAGATCCTTCATGTCGAGAATACCGCGCTTTTTCTGGTCAATGTAGGAAACGTCAATCACGACCCGCTTCAAGTTTGCCGTCGAAAGTGCCCCATCCTCGAGCAATGCCATGAGTCGGTCGGGCGTCCCAACCCCATAGTCGATCCTGTTCAAACATTAGGTCAAGAAGGTGGACCGACCCAGAGTCTACTCACTTGCTCTTCTTCAGATGCGCTACCTGATCTGGCAGTTTGAGATGCTTTGCGAACAACTTGGCGACGTTGGGATTCTTGATTCCCTGTTTAGGCAGACCCGCCTTGAGCGATCGGCAGACATCGGCGGCTCGGATTCCAGATACCGTCACGACGATCGTGTGCGGCGCTCCATGGGGCTTTGGCGGTGTCGGCTCCAGTGCACCTGCCTGCTTCTTGAGGAAAGCCGACAGGTTATCTGTAGTTCGTGGTTCGCTCCAGCTGCTGCTGTCTTGCACGGTGCGAGCTGGAAATTGTCAACGTCTTTCCTCCAAACTCGAATTTTCACCCACCAGAGATGAACTTGTCTTCCAGCTCCACGCTGCTCAGCTCCTTCCCGTAGAGCCGCGTTCGCGCGTTGACATAGTCTGCCAGCAGCTGGCCATCCATGCGCTCAAACGAGTGGTTCACGCCCAACTGCTGGTCCAGATCATCTTCGTCAATCTCCTTTGCCCTTTGCTTCTTCTTTTCTTTCCGTTTGGCCTTCTTCGCAGCTTTCTTGTTGTCCTTGCTTGCCTCGGGCTCGGCTTCTCTCTTCCTCTTCTTCGACGAAGCGTCGATATCAAACTGCGCCTCGATCAGGGGTACGCCTCCTTCCAACTCTGAATCTGACATGATGTCGGTAGTGTTTTGTGTGAAGAGCGCGGCCCTCAAGTTCGTGCAACAAAAAAAGTTACAGAGGATTAAGGTTATCGATAGTCTAGCCGCTTTGGGACTAACTCGCTGCACGCTGGGGAAGTCGCGTCCAAGCGACGCGTTTCCCTGACGTCTATCCACACCCGACCAGACGCCGCTGGATGCTGCAACTGTACAATGGCCGAGTCTGCGCGCAAGAAGCAGCGCCCTTCGCCAGAGGGCGATGCGCAGGCAACGCCCAACAATAATGCCATCCTCCAGCTCATAACCCCGTTCCGCCGCGCCGTCAGCGCGGGCCCCACTCCAGGAAGCAGAAGGACACCAATTCTACGCACACCAGGCACCGTACGAACACCTCGAGGCGGGCCAGCGACGCGGCCTCTCCCATCGCGACGGGTTGCGCCCACTACCCCTCATGCGATAAGAGCGTTGAGGGAACGAGCCAATGCGGCCAGAACACCCGGCAACAACCGAAGAAGAAGCGGGCGTGTTCAGCGAGAGACACCACGCGATCTACTGCGCGATCTGAGCAGAGGTACCGTTTTTCCGTCCACTTTGGGATGCCTAGCTAAAAGGAACATGCAGCACTTGCCCGCGATAGTCAGCCAGTCGAACCCTCCCCGCAAGCCCTGCCTCAACGGCCACGACATTCAGCCCTTGATCTTCCCGATGTTGAAGATGGCCCACATGTGCCTGCGCCCAGACTCTCCATGCCGCTTGAGAACATGTACGATGATGAGGATAGTTTCCACAGCGCCCCACCACGGCAGTCGCTACTACCAGATCTACCCGACGACGTCGACGGGGGCACCGTACAATCTCTCGAATTTGGAAGACGAGCCATAAGTGAAGATCCACGCTTCATGTATGGAGGGAGGCAGAGCGAGAGATTTGGAGATTTAAGTGAGCTCGGCGCTGTGGAGGAGGAGTACGAGGTGGATGGAACGTTTATCAACCGACGTGCAGAAGGACTGCTTGATCAAGCCATTGAGGATGTCATGGATGGCGACGACACGACCATACAAGCATTGACTGGTCGAAGAGATGGACGCATGAGTGATGCCAATCTGGGAGTGTTTGGTGATGCAGAGGACGACACCGAAGAGCCAACTTTCCGCTTCATGATACCTGACCGTATCCGCGCGCCACGAGAAGAACCACGGGAAGACCAGGAAGATGAGGAAGACAGCAATCCAGATGGTGAGCCCACGGACTTGCCAGATGGCACGGTTTTACCAGATGACACAGAATTACCAGATGGCGACGACGAAGAGATGACCGCAGCGCTAGACCGTGACGATCCCACTCAAGAGGGCGGCATGTTGGGCTGGGAGTCGGATCCCCCCATCGACGACGACGATGCCGAACTAGCAGCCTACCGTGAAGAAGAATCAGCCATAGACCGCAGCCTGCAAACAAAATCGCCCGAGCGTCCAGCGGCAGAACAACTAAAAGGCGTCCGAAAGCCAAAGGAATACCTGGTTTCAGAGCATGGCGTCGGTTACCCTTCGTTCCCAGCCGCGCCTGTCAAGAAACTTGCACTGAGTTTTATGAAATCCCAAGGCAGCAAAGCTCAGCTTAGCAAAGAAACTCTCGATGCGCTTGTCCACACCACGAATGATTTCTTCGAGCAAATCAGTGGAGATCTCGCCGCGTATGCACAGCATGGTGGACGCAGGATGATTGAGGAGAGCGATGTGATTGCGCTTATGAAGAGGTATGTTGTCTGTTTTACATTGAACCTAGTTGTACAAGAATCTGCGTACAAAAGTCTTTTACGCTTGTTTGTTTCTTTTTTTAACTGACATCTTATCAGAACCCGCAAAACGACGGATAGTAGTACATCGTTTTCGCTCGCGCAGAAAATGCTTCCGAGGGAATTGCTCCAGCAGCTGCGCATGGAGCCCCCAGTCAAGTTCAAAGTCCAAAAGCGGAAACGGTTGAATCCCGTACAGGAAGAAGAAGATGAGGACTGATATTTTTTGCATCAAGGTGTTTTCATGACCAGTCTACGCTTTGTCGGACTCGTCGTTGTGTGCCTGACAACGGCTTCTTGACCACCATCCAGAACATTATGGAAGTTGCAAAACTCAATGCGTACCTGCTTCGACATTAGCTTGTTCATTCTTTTTTGCTGGAGACTGTAGGGGGAGTGGTGGGTACGTACCAGGTGAAGATGTACTGTGTATGGTTGTTTCGCAGGTTTACGGTTGGCGCTCTACCAATTGGTATGCCTTTAGGTTCGCGCTCATAATTCGTGAGCAAATCCGGTGCTGTGGAGCAGAGAGTTAGTTTTAAGATACCCCGACAATCATGAATCTCATGAACCATGCAATCAAACAAACAAACAAACAAAAAACAGACTTACTCATCGTCTCCTCGACCCAAACCGGCTGACTCCCACTCCACTCGGCCATTTCGTCCACACTGGGAAAAAACCACTTGCCCTCTGCAGGCTCATTCTTGGGGGTGAAAAAGTTACCCTTGGGCGGAATCCTCAACAGCCCCTCAATCGTAACCTCGCCCTCGGGCAACGCGCCATGCTGCTTGCGAAACCAATGCGGGCGCGCCTCCTTGCTAATCCAGCCGCGACACGCCAATATCTTGTGCACATTGCCCCTCGCATCCCGGCGTTCCAGGGGCGTGACAACCGTGTAGCCCTCCTCGCCATCCAGCATGCGCGGCCCAATCAGCATCTCCTGATCGTGTCTGAGCACGCCGCGGGCGTACACTTTTCTGTAGTCGAAATCCGCAATCGCGGCCGGGTCGATGCGCAGCGGGAGCTCCAGCGGCGGGAACGTGAGGCGGTCTTCGAAGCGGGCGACGAGTTCGGTTTTCCAGCCCAGGCGCTGCACTTGCCAGCACCCGAGGATGAAGGCCGTCACGGGGATTATGGCGAGGATTATCAGCCCCGGCCCGTGTTGCTTTCCTGCTCGTGCCATCTTTGCCGGGCGGTCTAGAATGGAGACGAAGTTGGGGTCCAGGCCTGGGCCCCCGCCTACCTGCCGCGTTTGGCGTGCGTGCTGCATGTGTGGGCGGGTGCGTATGCATTGCGGGCGTGTGGTTGTGTGCGAGGTCAGTGTGGA
This sequence comes from Stemphylium lycopersici, assembly GCA_003268315.1. Taxonomy (NCBI): domain Eukaryota; kingdom Fungi; phylum Ascomycota; class Dothideomycetes; order Pleosporales; family Pleosporaceae; genus Stemphylium; species Stemphylium lycopersici. The sequence goes on along the minus strand of QGDG01000088.1, from coordinate 70,787 downwards.
GTGGTGGTGGTGGTGGTGGGCGCGCGTGGTTTGCGAGAGTAGCGAGGCATTTTGTGTGTAATATCGTCTGAACAGGTTCAAGAAGGGATTTGGTTTCGACATGCTGTGCGACGTCGTTTGTTGGTTGCTGTGACGTTCGCAGCGTTGGATTGCTGTGTTTGGGTGTGGTGTGGGGAAATGTTGTCGCGGAAAGTTGGGATGCAGATAAGATTGGATTGTTCGGACATCCGAGCTCAGGTATAGTCCCCGCAATGGGGATGCATGTCGACCTCGTCCCCACCACGTGTTGTCTTTCCATCATTGTCTCCCCACCAAACTGCTCTTGAAAATCTCTAGGCCATGGCTGAGGTTCAAGATCGCCAGGCTGACCGTGCTGATGTCACTGCCAAGAGTGATAAAGATGCGTTGCTGGATCATTTGGATCAGCTGCTGGAGCGCTACTTGCATACATTGCATGAATATCAGCATGTGATGCAGGACCTTTCGAAGCAATTATCAGAGGTAAGAAGGAAGGATCTTTGTAGCGTGTAATGTTGGAGAAGGCGTAAAAAGAGAGATTGGCTGATATAAATGATTAGGGTTACATGTCGCTTGCCCAAGCAAACTTCCACAACTCATCTTCTGCGATACGGTACGGACAGGATTGCTACGATGAGCGTATGCAGGCCATGCGGAAAGTGTAAGTTGGATATGTCGGTGGTTGTTGGATGCGTTGGGAGATTGTGTTTATTTGGGGTATTAGCTGACAAGTGTAGTCGTATCGCTGAACACGGGCGTCTCACAACAGACCGCCCTCACTTCTCCATCTACACACTGGACACGTCTGACCAGAAGGAAGATGCAAAAGATACAAAACCATCTGACCGCGCTTCGCCACCATCAACAGAAGAAGAAGAAGAAGCACCAGCGGCATCGGCAGGAGAAGATACCAACACCACTTCGGAACCAGAACGCGAAACAAGCCCAGAACCCGAGGAGACCAAAGAGAAATCAAAAGCCATTGAAAAGCCAACTAATCCGCTGAAATGGTTTGGCATCCTCGTCCCACCCGCTCTTCGCACCGCACAGTCTACGTTTGTGGAAGCAGTCGAGGGCCCGATACCGCAACTAGCGACTATAGCCCGGGACATGAGAGCGCAGGAGATTGAGATTGGAAGAGTTCGGAAGCAGATTAAGAAGCTTTAGTGTACAAAAAGTATGGGATGTCATCATTGGCCCTTTACTTCCGTGGTCGCACGAGTTTGAAACGAGTCTACCATGGTGTGTATATGTGGACTTTGCGTGTGTGGGGGCTGTCATGGTTTACATGTGTTCATACGTGTATGCCACGATCACACAGATACCCTACAGCCTTCTCTTACTCCCTCCCTCCCTCACTCACCAATCGACCAACCAACCATCCGTCCAGAAAACAAAGCCAGAAAGAAAAGAACAAAACGCCACCCAATGCACCCACCAGCATCCCCCACACATTCCCATTCCCCCCTCTAAACATCCTTCATAAGCTCCTCCAACTCATCATCATCATCCCATCCCCCACCCCTCCGATTCACAACAATCTTCTGCTCGTCCTTCTCCTGCTGTTCCGCCACGGCCCCCAGAATCTCCTTGAGCTGCTCTTCCGTGACTTTCTGCCGCAGCTGGCCCGTCCGCGCGAGCATAATAAGCCGGTTCTCGATATCCGTTGCACGGCTCTCTTTTACGAGGCGGATGCGGCCAAGGCGGTCGGCGGCTTCGGGGAGCAGGATTTGGGAGAGGATTGAGGAGCGTTGGTCTGCTGTGCGGTGGGGTTAGTTTGTTGCTTGCGCTGGAGGGGGAGAAAGGGTGGATGCGGTGGTTCTGGAGGGGGATTCGCGCGTACCCTCTTGTTGCCTGCGGGTCTTGTTTTAGCATCTGCTTTCTCATATATCCGCGTCGCGGTGTTTTGCGGCATATTTACTTTCGCGAATCTTGCTCTGAGCCTTCGCCGCCTCCGCCGCCGCCCCCACCTTGCTGCTGGAGCTGCTGCAGACGCGCGCGTCTAATCTGCTCAAGGTCTTCGTCCGACATTGTGGATTTGCGTGATGGCTGTAAAGCTTCCGTGTGCGAGGGAGTCGTAGTGGTGGTGGTGGTGGTGGTGGTGGGGCAAAGGTTCCAGGCGCAAACTGGGAGGGGATGTTAGAGCAGAAAGTGTTGTTTATGCGGGGAAGTTCGGGGGTCCGAAGTGCGATTTCCTGCAATGGGGCACGGATCATCGGTTGAGTCGTTACCTGCTGCCTCCGTATGTCATGGACTTCATTGGCATGCGACTTACGCACTTCATCTTGACGTTTGGTATTATGTTCATCGCCATATTCTTGAGCGTTATGGATGCTGCGCTACTCACGGACCGTCATCTCAAATTGCACGTCGAGAAACAGATCATTATGAAAGGATAGACGTCCTCCCCGCTTCGCGCACATCATCACATACCTATATCTAATTCTAAACATCAGCTTCCTTCAATCCCCTCTTGAACCGATCTATAGCCCTAGCTTTGGTCTCCTTCCAATCCACATGCGGCTTCGGATACCCCAACTTCTCAAATTCCTCTTTCGATAACCGTGCATACGGCGCAAACACAGCCTTGCCCTCTACGTCCTTCAATTCCGGGACCCACTTCCGGATGTAATCGCCATCGGGGTCGTTGCGCTCAGCCTGCGAAACAGGGTTGAAGACAGTGTACGACGGCTCCCAACCCTGCGTGTTGTTGGAAAGATCCCAGTCTATCAGCGTTTCTGCAAAGTAGCGCTCGCCGCGACGATAGTCGAGTAGCAGGTTGCAGTAGAGGTAGGAAGAAACGTTCATGCGCAGGCGGTTGTGCATGTATGCTTCTGCATTGAGTTGGCGCATGCCGGCGTCGATGAAGGGTTCGCCCGTTTGCCCCTTGTACCACTTTTCCCAGCCTTCTTCGTCATCTTCCCATTCAACAAAGTCGAACTTGAGGTTCTGGGGTAGGTTCATCGATGTGTGCGGTGTGGTCATGGTGGTCTGGCGGTAGAGTTCTCGGAACACGATTTCGCGGACCCAGCCGTAGACACCTTGAGAGGCTTTGGATTCGGTAAAATCTGTGCTGCCGCCGTTGTAATCGACAACCTTTTGCAGAGCTTCTCGGATTGAGAACATTCCTGCACTAAAGTAGGCTGACATGCGGGATGTACTGTCTGCGGCGGGATTGGAGCGCGTGGAGGCGTAGTGGTCAATTTGCTTGAGGAATTTGTCCATGCGCTTTGCTCCTTCGGCATGGCCGGCGGGCCATAGCTTTCGTATTCTCTTCTTGTCTTCCTCTGATTCAAACTGCTTGTCCTTGGCTGGCTTGGGTGCGGGTGTATCAAAAAGACCTTCGAGCTCCTTCTTCATGGACGAAGGGTTTGCGGCGGGTGGAGGGTTGGTATCGAGAAGCTCGGGTTCGTTTCGCAGCCTGCCCATCCAAGCTTTGTGGTATGGTGTGAAGACCTTCATCGGCGTTCCGGAGCCTGTGAGCATGCTACCGGGTTCAACGACCGTCTGGTCGTGGTATAGTGAGACTTGAATACCATCACCGGCTGTCTTCACTAGCTTGAGATCTCGGCGCATTTCGTCAATCTCATATTCGTAGTTGCCAAAAACATGCGACACTTCCTGCTTCTTGAGCCATTCTACAGCTGTCTCCACAATCTTCTTCCTGTCTTCGCACTCAATAAAGACTAATGGTATATTCAAGTCTTTGAGCTCTTTTTGCATAATCTTCAACCCCTCGCACATGAAGTCAACCCTTGCTGGGCTGGTTCCATGCCATGATTCATCGGCAGGGCAATTGATGTAAAAGCACACCAACGGCTTCTTCGCGTTCTGGGCAAGTTCAGAAGCATTGTGTAGGGCTGTGTTGTCTTGAATACGGAGGTCCTTTGGACGAAACCAGTGCGCGACCTTTGCAACGTCCTTGATTTCATCTTGCGCCCCGAGCGCCTCTTGTACTTGGTCGTACGGGAGGTTTTCGTCCACCTGCTTTGCCCTTTTTGTAGATGTGTGACCGAGCTCAGAACGTTCATATGATGTCCTTTTCGACATTTTCGCGTGTGATTGCTTCTTGGTCGATTTTGCAGTGTGCTTCGGTGTCGTTCGATTCTGTAAACGCGTCGCGTGCTTGAACGCGCGATGCGGTGCGAGCTGCAATTTACTACTGCAAGATCCAATGCGATTGAGGGGGGAAAGACGAAGGGTTTGCGATATGGAGATGTGTTTGAGAAGAGACATTGAACGACATCAGACGTCCGTCTGTGCCTTGGTACCTGAGCACTGATAGTCTTCACGCAAAGGGTCCAAAGTGGTGACGTCGGCGGACCACTCAAACTAGAGCCGATCAAGGCCACACCATGATGGACAGCGGGCATCGAAACCCAATCGAAGGCATCGCTATCGTTGTTTCAGATGCGAGATCTGACGATCCCCCTGGTTCCCGCTGCAATATGCGATCTGTATCCGCTGGCTGGGATATGGGTCTCCCAAGGCCGCATCTGATGCGTGGCATCTCGGGGGGTTTTGGACGGCAGCCGTAATTGAGAAGAGCACGCGACAGTCGCCCATCTATCAGGATACGCTACATCTTCCGTGCCAGGCCAGTCTGTGCGGCTTGCGCGAGTCGGATGTTGCAGCGCTGGTGTTTTGCTGGCTGACATGACCGGCAGGAGGTTGGTACCACGGTTCAGGCGACGAACCCAAACACGTGACACCGGCCACCAAAATCACCGTTCCAACACTCGTCCCATCGCACAATGACCGTTCTCATCCCACCACCGGCATCATATCCGTCTAAAGCATAGACTAGTAAAGCTTTTTCAACCCGTCCCGTAGACCATCGACCGCAGAACGAATGGAAGCGCAACATCTGGGGCACACAGCATGCGGCACATTTCCCAGCTGAACCCCAAGCGTCTGTCGCCAAGCTGACACTTGCGCGGGGATACCGACATTTGTTCGACAACGAACGCATGTTCAGCGAATCAGACTACAGCTGACCACAACGTGATGCCAAGGGATCCCGAGCAATGCCAAGTCCCCATCCTCCGGCCTCCATCAACTGGCATGAACGTGGACATCTATCCCAATCAGGCAGCTCGTCAGGGTATTCGATGATGACATTGGCTCATGGCGCGGACCAGGCCAGCGGATGGGGACAGGCCCAGGAAACTGGATTGGTCCTCTCGAGCAGTAAGAGCGCTGCGTTATCGCACGAGGACGGCTGGACGCACAGTATTCTGCACAGGAAAGCATACCGCCGGTATTGCATGCAGACCCTAGTATTGCGATGTGCAGGCTACAGAAGAATAGGTTTTGCACCATGTCCGCGGGACAGGGGAGCTTTTTTCAAACTTATAAAAGTCCAATGTACATCTTCCCAAGTTTTCGGTTCATCGCACCTCTAGAGAGTCTTGTGCAACGGTCAATCTCTCAATCGCGTTCGCCATGAAGTGTACATGCTCCGCTGTCGTGACAGCTGCCCTTTTGGTGGGCTCTGTCTCTGCCCAGACATTTCGCCGTCTCGGGGCTTGCCCAACGCTTGGTGCGTTCATCGTTTCTTGGAAAGATGGCTTAATACTAACATTACTGAAGGTTGCGTTTTCCCTCCGGATCAGTGAGTAATCTTCTCGGTCAAATGAGCACAATAAGCCCGGAGTGTTGTACGCGAAACACGACCATATACGCTGGTCGTATACGTTCGTTTTTACTAGAGGAATGGATGGGCTGCCGCATATTTTGGATGCACTGCACTTCATTTTTGGGCTACAACTCGGAAAACGGGCTTTTTGCGCACATACTCTTGAGAGCCTCCAAGTTCAATTGCTAACCAACGGCTCAGGGCTGACTTTCTCGCCGGCCAATACTTTGACATTCGTCTGGAAGTTCACCAGCCCCGGAATGGCTCTGAATTCATTGGTCTTCCCCTGGACGAACAGTTCACCTTTACAGTGGGCAAGAAGGGTGGAGAAGCGAAGCCAGTGACCGAGTACTTCAACCTCGAAGAGCCTGAGCTTGAGAAGTGGAACTTCACATACTATGAAGGTATGTATCTCTTTCCCGGGTTTGGTTTTGTTGGCATTCGATCTGAGTGTCAATTCATGGGGAAACTTGGTCACGTGCCATAATATTCACGAAACTGACAAATGTCCAGATCTCTTCGCTCGCGACGCAGAGAAGCCTTCTTTTGTCAACGTCGCAGCCAAGGCATACCGTCGTATTGCTCTCTACGAGCCAGGCGAATACACTGCCACTCTCAACTACAACAATGGCTCCAAGACTGAAGCCACATGGAATGTCCGCGACCTGGCTGAGGAACGCAAGGCAAAGAACATCATCCTATTCATTGGAGATGGAATGGTATGTGATAAGCCTTGATAGCTCATGTTGTAGATGTACTGACATTTTCTAGACTACCAACATGGTCCGCGCACTCTCTGTTATTCGTATTATAAACATGCTAACAATGCATAGATCACCGCCGCGAGGCTGATTGGACACAAGTCCATCAACGGAAAGTACCAATCGACTATGGCTATGGACAAATTCCCCATTCTTGGCCACCAGATGACCCATTCGATTGACAGTTTCATCACCGATTCTGCCAACTCCGCTGCTGCTCTCAACACCGGCCACAAGAGCTCAGTCAACGCCCTGAACGTCTACGCCGACAGCAGTGAAGACGCATTCGACGACCCCAAGGTCGAGTCTATCGCCGAGATCTTTCATCGCTTGACCGGAGGACACATCGGAATCGTATCTACAGCATACATTGCCGATGCCACTCCCGCCGCATTGGTATCCCACACCCGGGCCCGCGGCGAGTACGGAGCCATCGTAGACACCTACCTGAACGGAATCCAAAACTACACTTGGTCCAAGACGCCCATTGACGTAATCTTCGGCGGAGGCGGCGAGCAATTCTACCCCTCTGAACTCGGTGGTGAAACCTACCAGGACAAGAACTACTACGACGAGTTCGCAGCGCAGGACTACCAAATCATTCACAACCGCACCGCGCTGTTGGCCGCCAGCTCCGAGGAGAAGGCACTCGGTATCTTCACCACGTCCAACATGGCCAAGTGGCTCGACCGCAACGTCTACCGCGACAACCTCAACCAATCACTCTCGCCCACTGGCGACGGAACCCCCGCGCTCGACCAGCCCGGTCTCAAGGAGATGACACTCAAAGCCATTGACATTCTCGAGGCGCGGTCCGGCGACGCCGGCTGGCTCCTCATGTCCGAAGCAGCCAGCATCGACAAGATGATGCACGCACTCGACTACGACCGCGCGCTCGGCGAACTCCTCGAGCTCGACGACACGGTCAAAGCCACCATCGAGCACCTGAACTCGACCGGCTGCCTCAAGGAAACCCTGGTCCTCGTCACCGCCGACCACGGCCACGGCTTCGACGTCATGGGCTCCGTCGACACGCACTACCTCGCCGCGCAAGACGTAGACCGCAAGAAGCGCGACGCCATCGGCACGTACGAGCAATCTGGCGAGTCTCAATACATCAACACGGGCAACCTAACCTACGGCTCTTCCAACTTCCCCTCAAACTGGGACCCGCGATACACCCTCTTCCAGGGCCTGATGGCCGACCCGGATCGCCGCGAGAGCTGGTCGGTGCACAAGGACGGGCCCCGGACGCCGGCCGTGGAACTCGAGGAGGACAGCGATGATTACTATGCCAACTCCGAGGATAGCAAGGGCGGCATTGTGCTCAATGGAACGCTGCCCGTCGAGAACAGTCAGGGTGTGCATTCCCTCACTGACGTGCCCATCTACGCAATGGGTCCGTGCCAGGAACTGTTCCAGGGCACCTTCAACAGCATTGACATCTTCTACAACATGGCCGAGTGCTTTGGCCTGGGGAGGGGAGAGCCGCCCGCTGCCGAGGATAAATAAGGGGGGGCTGCTGGATACAGGGGTTCATCAGCTGGTGAGGAGATGAAGGATTGGAGCTTGTAGTATATATATATCGCCGTGTACGCGAATGAAAATGTTTAATTCTTACATGTTGGTATTGGTCGTGCGCACATATATCTAGCAATGATGCGCACACAGCCATCGACGGCAGCTTATATATATATGAGTGAGTTGGTATTTGCCGTCCTACGTCGGTACGTCGCTTATGGTGCCCCCGGTGCTTACCTTGCATCCGCCGCAAGCTGCTTCCCCTTTGCCAGAAAGAACATCGAGGTATCTCGTGATACGATAACTACTCGTGTGCATCCCCCACCTTGGCTTCATCACTTGTAGCGAACCTGCATTAAAAAACATTTCCAATGCCATCGTCACTCCGTTATCTCGGATGTCATCAATGCAAAGAGTAAGGACAAAGTTGTACTGATATTCATCACCCACGTTTCACGTCTCGTATGCCACTATGACTGCTTTTGACCCTTACCCTCCTCCGCCTCCGCCTCCGCAGTCGCCACTCCCTCTCCAACCTTCAATTCCGCGTCACCCCTCGCTTTCTGATCCTCAACCAGCGGAACACCCTCTTCAATCTCATGCTGGACCATGACGGTCTTTCCCTTGACCAGCTGCATAACCATGTAGTTCATTGCGCACTTGATGCCCAGCTCCTCGCCCCTTTTCACGATCCAACCATTAATATAATCGATTTCAGTCTGCACGCCCTTCCTTGTATCAGCCAGCATGCTACTCACATTATCTCTGGTAATGCGTGCGACAGCGACTACTCTTGTTTCCAAGCGGCCCGGGTCGAAGCGCTGCTCTACATTGGGAATGTATTGCAGTTCGGGCAGGGAACGAATGACGAGGCTGATTTCGGAGAGTAACAGTCGCATTGTGCGCGTTATGGCGTAGTTGTTTAGGACGGCGCCGTTTCGCGCGTCGAGGAGGGCGGTTAGCGGGTTTATCACGCAGTTGACGGCCAGCTTGTCTAGTTGCATTTGGAGCAGGTCGGGCGGCGAGAAGGATGTTGCGCCGAGGACGGGGGTGCGGAGAAGAGTGCGCAGCAGGTAGCGTTGGTTGGGTGTGAAGCGGAACTTTGCGCTGCTGGGAGGGGGGTATTCGGGATTGATTTCATTGGGAGGGTTGGAATATAGGGGCCCAGTGTTCTCATTGGCGGTAAATCGCACTTTGGGGATAAATGGTGAATCTGGGCTGCGGTCGCGCTCGTGTGGTAATATGCCCAGAGACATTGTGCCGAAGCCGGCATGAACAGTTGCGAATTGGCTATTTGGTGAGGCATGCATTCCGTGCGAGTTGATTCCAAGCATGTAATGTGGCCGCGCCGCTGGGTCAGGGAATATCTCTCTGTTGACTTGTTCCACAATGCCCATTCCGTTTTGTAGGAACAGGATCACGGAGTCTGGGCTCAGCCGGTGCTTTACCGAGGATAGGCCTTGCAAGACAAACGAAGCCTTGGAACAAACGATGAGCGAACTGATGGGCTCCGTCGACTCTCCTTCCAAGATGTTGACATGTCCGACTTTCTCAGTAGACGAAGCGACCAGACCCACTTCCTCTCCGTGATAGCGCAGGCGCGGAATGGCTAGTTCGGCGTCATAGCCCTCTTGTACTTCGGCGTCTCCATCGGTAATCAGGGTCAGCTTTTGTGGCGACTCATTCCACTCTTTTAATCTATCCCATCGCGGAAATATCAGTGTCACTGGAGGCGCATTGGGAACGCCGCGGAGGGCATGAGCGATGAATTTCCCCACATTTCCAATTCCCATGATGTGAATTCTTCGGTCGACTGTAGGCTTTATGCGATAGAAATCGGCAGTGTCGCGTAGTGTTTGCGAAGCGAGAGTCTCGTCGGGCGCATCTCTGCTGCAGGTGAGCTTTCGATTTATTCGGAGACATGGCATCTACGTACCCTTCTGGCTCGCCTCCCGTGGGCTTGCTGTCTGCCTTCTTCCAGCTCGTCATGAATGTCCTCGACTGAGAGTAAGCCACCCGGCTCGCGCAATTGCTACCGCGGCTGCATCTTGCTTGTGTGTATGGTATCCGAGGCCGAAGCCTGGGGAGAAGTTGTGAGATGGAGAGGGAAGACAGCTTGAAGAATTGCTGTTCACATATGTAATTGCGGAAACTCTTCTCGTGGTGAAAAGAAAGTATGCCGTGGTCGTGGAGGCGGGTGAATGACGCTATGAGGGATGCTGGGTTTGGACGTCGGGGTCGGAGCTAGCGCGGGCTTACGCTCGGCCCGCAACTTTTCTTTGGACTGCTTGAGGCTCGCGACTGGATCAACACCACGCTCACCACCTCGTCGCACACTGTCGCAATATCGCGGCCTACTACCTCTACATTCGCGACTAGGAAATTGCCACAATGGATCCGCAGACCGATCTCCCCGACCTCGTAGAAGACCTAGAAGTCGACATTGACGACCTCTCGACGGCGCTCGAACCTCTCCTAGCCACACCCCTTCACACGACCGCCTCCTCATTACCACTCCTCGACAAGGCGAAGCTATACTGCCTAGCCGCATACGCCATCGAGTCCCTGCTTTTCGCGTCATTGACTGCATCGGGCGTCAATGCGACCGAGCATGCTGTATTCAAAGAGATTGCGCGACTCAGGCAGTACAACACCAAGATCAAGGAAATCGAGGACCGAGGTATAAAAGGAAGCGCCGAGGGTCGGGCAAGGCTGGACGTGGCTGCGGCAGGGAGGTTCATCAAGCACGGCCTAGCAGGCAACGACAAGTATGACCTAGAGAGGCAAGAGCGCCAGGCGAAAGAAAGGGCTAGGGCGCATTTGAAGGCTCAGCAGATCAACAAGAAGTTTGACGACGAGGGGAAAGAGGTCAAGGGTGAGACTTTGACGCCTAAGAAGAGGGGTGCAGACGAGGTCGAAGCTCAAGAGGACTACTCAGAAGAAGAAGTACTAGAAGGAATGGAGGAGACGGCACCCGCGACCAAGAAAGCGCGCGTCGACGCGACCGAGTCCATGGATCTCGACTCTGAAGCCGCCTCATCAAGCCAGGCCTCCACCAAAAAGTCAAAGAAGGAGTCTCAGAGCAAAAAGGCGAAATCAAAGTCGAAACCAGCAAACAAAGCAAAGCAAAATGCCTCAAGCACCGAAGACGACGACGCAACCGAACTCTCCATAGCAGCCGGCTCGTCCCCGCCAGAAACCTCAACCCCTCAACCCAAGAAACGCGGCCGGCCCTCGAAAAAAGACAAGAAGACAGCAGCCAAAGCAAAACAACAACAAGATACAGAAACCACCGACGCCGCAGAACAAGACGCCGCCACGCCCTCGACAGCAGAAGTCCGCGTGACCAGAAAACGAAACAGTCGTCTCTCCACCACCGCTCAGAATATTGATGGAGAGGAGGGCGAGGAAGAGGCCATGGTACCGACGCCTGATCGTGCGCCCAAGACACGGAGTGAGACGTTTAATGCGCTGCTTGATGGGTCCATGGGCGAGAAGCAGGCGCTGAGGAAGGGCAAAGGTGCAGGTGGGAATGGGAGGGGAGGGAAGAAGGCTGGTGGCAAGGGGAAGGGTAAATAAAAGTCTTGGGTTTGCGGTCTTGCATATTTGGACATTCAGAAGGAACACCTGAAGTAAACGAGGAGTCTAGAGAAGGAAAAGCTAGGTGCAGCTCGTCATCTGAGCACGGAACGGAAGATATCGAGGTCTAAGCCCCGCCGGGGGTTTGTTCACATTTATTGCATAGCGTGCGACTTGAGACGTTCACAAACGAGACACATTTTGATAATTAATTTCATTCGAGGGGAGGCGCCAATGGGTTGACACGCCCATGGCTTTCCCTCTCTCTCTCTTTTTCTCTCTCTCTTTTTCTCTCTCTCTTAGTCCACGCCGCCTAATCAAACAAAGCCTACTTGTTCCACAAAATCCCCTTCATCCCCAGTACGTTCCCCCCGCCACTTCGCCCTGGCCTTTTCCACCCCGAGAAACCCACATGTACCCATCCGTACGTCCACGCCACGCCGTTTAATCTCAGTCGTAGGAATTTTCGAGACGCGAGAGAAAAAAGAAAAGAAAGAAAGAAAAGAAAAGGGACGGTGGGTTGTTGAGTAGAGTGACAAGATGCAATACCAATTAAATTCAAATCATGCACATGGGAAGTTGGACCGAGGAAGATTGATACAATAGCAGGCATGATAAACAGAGGGAGGAGTGGGGGTTGTGATAAAAAAGTGTTTATAATAAATAAAAAGTTTCATTCTTCCATCTTCAATCACCCGTCCTCCCTTTGCACCCCGCATTTCCTTCCCCATCTCTTCCTCCCCCCTCCCCCCCTCTCTCTCATCTTATAGAGTCCCAGTCACAAAGGAATACTTGATATAATAGTACATTGAAACGAAAACGAAACCAAACAGATACAAACGGGGGGGCCGGAAAATGGAGATATACCCTTGCCCCCCCCCCCCCCCCTCCCTTCCTCCCCCTACACGAGCGCGTGTACATATGCGTGTAATGACAAACAAAGCGATGCCCATAACTCCTGGTATAAAACACCGATTCCTGTGCCTTCCCCTCCCTCCTTCCCTCCCTCCTTCCTTACTACCTTATCCCAACCCACACCCCGACTTCAGTCCCCCAATTTCATTTGATAGAAACTCGAACCAAGCTTTGACCGGTTGGATGTGTATGTATGTATATCTATGTGTGTTTGAAAAAAAAAGATAGCGTTGTCTATCCGTCCTTCCTTGCTTCAGGCGTGTATACGTCGTCTCCTCCTTTTTGCACGCCCTTTGACCAACATGCTATAGAACAGAACAAGGGAAATGACAATCAAAGAAAAAGGAAGAAAAGAGATGAAGAAATATTGTTTAATCCGCCTCCTACTCAGCCACAACGACCTCGGTAATGATGTGTAGAAAATGTGGGGGAAAAAAGGAGCTATTAGTACAAGCCGTGGAAAGATGAGAAAAAAACCTGGCCGGTTTGCTCAAGGACAGTCATTTTAGTCGAAAGCTCCAGGCATGGAACCAGGAATTCGAAGACTCAGTCGCTCATCCTTCTTCTTCACTTGAACGGAGGGTGGAGGAGGGTTTGAAAATGATCGCTGACGTTCTAGCGTTGGCTTCTCCATGGCGCATTTGGTGTCAAGTGATTTCCGGACTTCATCTTGGAGTTGAGCTTCAGCTTGTTGTTCGATCTCCTGCTCTTCGTCCTGGTTCAGTTCAGGTTCCGGCTCTGGCTTATCTTCTTCCGCAGGCGCAGGTGAAGCTGGCTTTGGATCCGCGTCATGGTTCAAAGCACCCTCAGATTCGGGCTCGTCTGTCGAGATGACAGTCCTGCCGATTGAAATTCGCTTCACCCCTTCCTCTCCCTTGGTCCGGAACGGGTCTTCTTCGCTCTTCCTCGGCTCGATCGCGGACGCTGGGCCATCTATTGTTATATCCCTAGGCTCAAAGGATATTTGGCTTTCTTCGCTCATTCGTTGCTTTGCGTCTCCATTCGCAAATGTCGGACTTCTAGGACTGTCACGTAGAGGGACGAAAGAAGGTATAACACCTCCGCCAACTCTGGTCCAGAACATGCGCTCACGGAGTCTGACGCTCTCCTCCCATGCCGATTTCTTCTCTTCCTCAGTCTCTGCCCGCCAATGACCCGCAGCAACCATGCGTAGGAAGCCGATGTAATCGCACGTTGCTCGAACTCGACCCAGGCACCAGTCGCATAGTGGGTACCGCTGGGCATCCTCTGTGTCTGATGGCTTGAAACGGAACTTCCGAGCGTACAGATCGCCAGTCCTGGTCTCCCCACAGAGCGAACAAGGGAAAATGGGAACGCGGAATCTCGATGAAGGTGTGGGGTTGGGCTCCACGACTAGAGAACCGGCACTAATACTGTTGAGAACAGTACGGCGTGCCATCCATGACAGACCCGGGGCAATGTCTAGGCGTAATGTGGGTTCGATATCTTCGGTCAGAGCGCGCTTGTAGAATTTCTCGTCCTTGAGATTTGGCATACCCGCAGTGTTGAGGGATTCGCGGGGTGAGTTGTTGGCTGAAGTGGTTGACCTGGACGGCAAGGAAGTGGTTGAGCTGTTGGTGAGCGATCCAAGGCCGAGAACGGTAAGACTGCTGTAGTTTCCACTCGAGGCGCGACTGGCTGGGGCCGAGCGAGCACTGATCTTTAACATATCTTGAAACTCATTGAATGCAGCGAGGTCGGATCGAAGGACAGGATGGATTAGATGCGAAAAGTGAAGAGGGTGGTCGGGGGTAATCTCGTCGGTTCCCGGTGTGCTGGGAGTCAGATTCATGGCCTCAAATAGCTTGCTCATCTTGTCGGCGGGCGTGATGCCAGGGGTTGAAGGCGCCGTGGTGGTTGTGAGGATATGACTCTCGTTGTCGTCGCCATGGGAGCTCATCTTCTCCACGACGCCTTTGAGATCTTGTAATTGGTCCTGGAGAGAATGTTGGAGCACCTCGGCGTCGCCCAGTTGTTGCTTGAGCTGTTCGCCGCGTCTCTCGGAAGCCTCTGTCTCCTTGCGTGCAGCTGCGACCATCTGTCTCTGTCAGTCATGCATGCATGTAAAATACTTGATACTACAGCACTTACCACATTGGCCTCCTCAAACAGTGCAGCCGTCAGAGTCTCGACTTCGTTGTCAGTCTTCCGCTTGGCTGCCTCTGCTTGAGCTCTCCGTTTGCGTTCTTCTTGCAGTTCAGTGGAAAGTTGCTTCTCCATCTTATCGTAGACGACCTTTTCCACCAGTAGGCCTTTTGAAACCTTGTCCTCGTGTTCCTTCACTTGAGCCTCCAACTGCAGCAACTTTTCTCTTGCCGCCTCTAGCTCGTGTCTGGTCGCCTGCAACGAGTCATCCAACATGGTGGAGTGATTGATTGCATTGATCAACTTTGTGCTGAGCGTTGATACTTCCTGGCTAAGATCGGGGTGCGAGTCGGTCGAGTCATGCCGTGAGGGAGGCGGCTGCGGAGTAGCGGAACGCGGATCGGGAATGGTATTCATGCCATCGGCTTCGGTTTGCGATTGCGACTGCGACTGGGCGGTTTTGGCGAGCTGTGGAGTGGATATAGAGCGGGTTACATGGTTCTTGGGCATGGGCGATAAGGAGCGGAGGCGCGAGGGCGTCATGGTGCCTGAGTTGTGCGCCCAGGGCGCCGAATGTGCCAAAAAACTGTGGGGTGAAACTATGTCAGTATGGGTGTGGCAGCATGCGCCGTGTTTGTGGAGGGCATGGCGAGACAGGGACATTGCGCCTGCCTCGCCCCCAGGGTGACGTACGCGTATTCGGCCATCTTGACCTACGGAACAGTCTTGGAACGCTGCTATTTCCCTCAGAACATGGCAAGGCAGGCAGAATAGAAGAGAAAAAAAAAACGACGCGCGACACCACGGTTTCGGGTGCGGAAAAAGAATGACGAAAGGCGGTTCGCGAGGAACCTCGGAGGCGTTACGGCGGGAAGCGTTTACAGCGCACACATTGGGGCCACGGGAAGCTCAACGGCGGCGGCGGTAGCAGCAGCAGTAGCGACAACAATAACAACAACAAAAGTTGGTTGGAGAGAGTGAGCGAGGGGGGTGGGGGGGGGGGGAACAAGGAAGGTGAGGTGCACAGAAGCTGGGGAAGGGAAGCCTGGGACGGCAAGGAAGGTTTCAGACCAGGGCAGGTCAATAGATAGAACAGCAGAGGATGACTACACGGCATGGAACGGGCAGGTGGTGGTGGATGCGACCGGAGCCATGGTCGGCGGAGGCGGCGCTTACGCTTAGATCGCATTCAAGACCCACGCCCCCCCCAGTGCCTTTGCCGGACTGACGACGACGCGCCCAACGAGGCTGCATCTGGGCCCCCGGTGCCTATCTATTGGCTTTGATGTCTGATGCACTGCCACGCATCGCGCCATCCATGACAGAGGCCTTGTCAGAGAAGACATGCAGAGCCTCATCGTCTCACTGTAGCCGGCCATGTCATGTTTCTTTGCACTGCTTACACTGACCCGGCGTTTGCGTTCCTTGTGCATGCCTATGCACGCACGCGGAGCGGGAAGGCTATCCTTGACATCATCGTGCCTACGGGCCAAGCCATCCATGGTCGATCGTGAATGCTAGCACGACGCATGCCACTCGTGGCCAGCCCTGGAAAAAGCACCTGACACTTTTGTTCCTGACACTCCATCCACAAATAGCCGAGGCTCGTGTTCAGACTTTTGCAAGCAGTGGCGTCTCTCAGCCCTCCCGTACTAGTCCCGTATCCAGGTGCGAGCTGAGGGGCACAACACGGCAATGTCTGAAAAAGCAACAGTAGCAACAGTAGCAGCTTCAACATCAACAAGGGGATACGCATACTCCATTTCCAGACTACTAGCTTACATCCTCGTCTCCCCTCCCCAAAAACGTTTGCTGGTTGAACGCGACAAAAGAAAAGAAAAAATGACAGACATTATCGGATGTAAGCCTTCCACCGCTAGAGGAGACAAAAGCAGTGTCCACGAGTCCAAAATGGATCCATAGCCTTGACAAGCACAATCCAAGGCCAGCGAGAAACCCCCACATGCTGCCCACCGAAAGACAACTCAGAAACATCATCATCTCGAGAGCCATTGTAGAACATCTAACAACCGTAAAAACGTATCGAGGCCGTTATCCATGTCCGCTTTTTCCTGTTTTGATCCATCTCTGCTAGGCTACCGTTGCGCGGGCTTTTTTGTGCGTGAACGTCCGCCTCTTGTTTTCGCCGCCCAGCTCAAAGCCAGAGTCGTCTTCGTCGCATCGTCCGCGTGTGGGTGTCGACTACTCGCATAACAAGAATAAAGGACAGCATGGTGTACAAATATCGACGGCTGTCCGGGAAGCCAAAAGGTGGGTAACGAAATCGAGATCGAGTTGGGTTCGGGTCGGTCGGCATCGGGACTCGGGGGGGCTGGCGATTGCCTTGGTCTAACGGCGCCCAAACCTGCTGCATGACATGTTGGTATTGCTTCTGAATGAGTGTAGTCAAGACGACTTCTAGGATTTCTTGGTGCGAGACGCTGGTCTACTGCTACCGAGCTGGGGAACGTACTTTTGTTTCTTCTCGGCAGGCTTCAGAATCTAGCATGGCTCATCAGTATTTGCATCTACAGCGCGAAGTCGCTCCAAACATACCTGGAATGAGCACAGCAGACTCTCATCCACACTCATCATGGCTCCCGCGTTGTCGAATTCTCCGCAGTAGTTGGGCGCACTGAAGAGTGTTACGAGCTGGCGCTTAGAGAAGAACTCGTAGCCGTCTTCTACGACTTGATGTGCGCGACAGATGAGATCCATGTCGTGCTTTTGCAAAAAGCGAGATACCACGTCTGGTCCAAACGTGAAGCTCACACCTCTGTCGTTCTCGCTCCATCCCGTAATGTCCTTGTCCGGGTCCGACCAAAGCAGATCGCAAAGAAGACCGCAGTCGGGAATCTGCATGTGTCAGTGTGTGCGCTCCATCGATTACTCGGGCAAAGGACGCGGGTGCGGTCTTGACTCACATCGGTAGGTCGCATGACACGCCTAATCTGCTCCATCGAGTTGAGATCCGGGCTCAAACCGCCGTGCATGGTGAAGATCTTCTCGTCGATGATGGCGGCAATGGGCAGGCAGTTGAAGCAGTCGGTGAAAGTCTTCCACAGCTTGATGTTGTATCTTCGTTTGCACTCGTCGTAGAATCCGTAGATGCGGTTGATCGAGGCGCACTCGTGGTTACCGCGCAGGACGAAGAAGTTCTCGGGGTACTTGATCTTGTACGCGAGGAGAAGGCATATGGTCTCGAGCGACTGCTTGCCACGGTCGACATAGTCGCCTAGGAAGAGGTAGTTGGCCTCTGGGGGGAAACCGCCATACTCGAACAGTCGTAGCAGATCGTAGTACTGGCCGTGGATATCTCCGCAAATCTGATGAATAGACAGGTCAGTAGGTGCTCGAAAGCCAGACACTGGGGCTTCGCAGCACTACGTCGTGTGACTGACCTTTATCGGTGCCTCGAGCTCGAGCAGAATGGGCTGTGAGATGAAGATCTCGCGCGCCTTGGTGCACAGATAGCGGATCTCAGTTTCCAGGAGCTGGACCTGCTTGCCGGGCCTGCTGCCGCGGACCTCGAGCAGGCGGTCTATGATAGAGTCCAAATCCACCTCGTTTTCGGCCATAGCTGTGACTTGCTACTGGCACTTGGATCGGTGGCTGAAGGGTGCAAGGAAGAACCTCGCGTGGGGTGGGCGAGGAAGATTTGCGCGTGGGCACTGGCGATGTTTTTTTTCCTGCGCCGGGCGTGTTAGCAGCGCTCGCCTCGTCGGGTTTTTGGTAGGTCTGGGAGGGGGCGACGCAGCGTGGAGCAGATCGGCGGCAGGAGCGTGTTGTGCACGTCGACGACTGCAGCCAACAACGCTGCATCGCGTCCCCTCGCAGCAGAAAAAAAAACAAAAAACGAAGCAAATGCGTCGACGTACCTCTGGTGTCAGTGAGTAGGCAGGCTGGGGCGGCAGTTGGGTGAGGGCTATCGCGGTGTGGAGTATGGCTCAAAGCCCCTCAAGAAGTGCCTGCTGGCAAAGCTGGGATCACGCGACGGGTGGGGCAGCTGCAAATTGCGCTGGTCAATTGTGCTCGTTGAGACGGTGATACCTGTGCGGGCTGCGCCGTGGGCAGTCGAGCGCGAGGGGAGCGGGGGCGCTGAGGCGTTGTTATGGCCGGAGCCTGTCGAGTGGGATGCTGCGAGTACGAACTTCACCGCCTGGACGAGCGGAGACGGGCTGGGGGCTCAAAGACGTAGGCTGTGCTAGAGACGTGCGAGTGCTGGGGGGGCTGCTTGCAGCGTCGAGGTGAGCGCGCGGAAACGTTTACAGTGATTTGTAGGCCGGGTTGGGTTGCGGTGGTTGAGAGGATCACGGCGCCTGAGTAGTTTTGCAGAGGTAGGCTCGGTTTCAGACCTAGGCCTGGCTTGGCACCGCCGTGTGCTAGCCCAACAGAGACGCGCGTCGGGGCTGTGGGAAGGATAAATAAGGTCGGGAAATGCCCCTTCACGGATCTGCGATGCGAATAATGGGCGATCGAGACTCGATACACAGGGAGGCGTGCTGGTTCAGCCAGGCACCCACCTGTCCTCGTCTTCTACCACATCGCAGCTGACCTGCTGCAACTGCCGCTAACAAAACCAGTCATATCAGCCCTATAGGCGAGCAATGCGCATATACTATCCTCAGCTCGCCTCTCTGGCTGCCACGTCCATTCCGCCCTCCAGGCCCCTCCCATATCACCTTGTACCCTCATTTCACTCTCGTGTCATGCTTGTTGGGAGCATTTGGGTACCGTTCCTGCGCTCGGGCGCCCGTCCTAAATACGACGGACCATCAATGCCATGTCTCTGAAAATAAAATAAAAACGCCGGCTATTGCACAAAGGATTAAGCACAGTCTCACTTCAGGTCCCGGCTGTCTTCCAACGGCTCTCGGCTTCGCAAGCCGAGATGCTTATTCGTTCGCTGGGGTGGGTATCCCGCATGCACCCGGGTGAAGCGCTTTCTCACGTGGTCATGGTAACCGTTGCCCTCACATCTCGTGCCGGGAACGTGGACTTGCCGTCCATGGCCATGCAAACCGTCCGTCCGTCTAAGAGGGACAGGCTCATATCCAACTTTACCACACTTTCGCATCCATCACATGCTCATCACGTGAAATCAACCACATGGAAAACGTCATCGTTTTGTATTCATGCGAGCATCTACTGGGACATGCGCCCTCATTACGCAATCAATCAAACAACGCCCCCGCTCTTCGCCCCCTTATGCGCCGGTACTTGACGTCGCTTCGTGGTAAAAAGAAAAAAAAAGAGAAAAAAAAGAGAAACGTCCACGTATTCGTCGCCAATCAAAGCAAGGAATGAACAAACCAGAACACGGACATTGCAATATCTTACAGACCCCGCCCAAATGAGAACATTGTCGACGTGCTCTCACAAATGGCAACGCAGAAATGCAAGCATAGCCACCTTTTAGTGGCATAATAGAAAGACCGCCAACAAGTCGAAACAGACATGAGATGTAGAACTTATCGGTACAACGAGCAAAGCACATTGCGGCGCTCTATCCCATCGAAACTCGATAACCATCCAACGCCTTGCAAAAACACAAATTATAGAAAAGGAAAAAAGAAAAGAAAAAGAGCTTACAGCTTCGGGGTGCCAGAATGGAATCCGATGAATCGAAAAAATCTTTTGGGTATCGCAAAAGTGTGTAAATCAGGTAGGGTAAGCAACCGAAGTGCTGTAAGCTCTTGATGCCCTTGTATCATGCTAACGGTGTAGGGAATTAGCCGAGAGTACGACCGGAGACGATGCTCTGGCTGGGTGTACGGCCCTGTGTCGGTCGCATGGTAGGAGAGTTGTATCCGCGGTCAGACGGGAAGCTGGTCACTGACGTCGTATCCCAATTTTCGTCTCCAAGCGCGCTCAGCCACGTGTTGCCAAAATCCTGTCGAAGAGCTTCAATCTTCTTCTTGTAAAGATCTTCGCCGACATCAAACTCGGCGGATTGCGGCTCGGGCTGCTTGTTTGTGCCGGTAGTATCGATCGGAGGTAGTTGCTGATGGCTTGTATGAGTTTCGTCTGCTATGGCACGTCCGTCTGGGGTAGATGTTTTGTTCAAATCTCCCGAAGCCTTTCCCTTCAATGGATCCCCCAACCGGGGCGTGTCGGTGACCATGTGGGCTGGCTTGGTGAGCTTGGGTGCCTGCCCGATGGCAGTGTCCTCATACGCAAGGCTCGTAAGGGTAGATTGAGAGGAAGACTGCAAAGAGTCATTCTGTGAAAGCTCCACGATTCGTCTCTTGGGCCCTTTCTTCTTCTTTTGAGAGTCCTGCCCACTGCGACCCCCACTCTTAGTGCGTTGTAGCGATCCAGTACGCTGAAGCAAGCCAGGCACGGCAGCTGGGGTATCGACGGCTTTGACGACCTTGGGAGGCACATGTGGCAAAGGCTTCAAGTCATCCTCAGGTGGAGGCTTGACAATAGGAACTCCACGCAACTCAGGGGCCCGGTCAACGAGCAGCTTCTTCTCAGCACTACTGGGACCCGTCGAGTCGATCACGATATCCTCGGTGTAGCCCGGTGTCTTTCGGAAAAGATTGAATATGGTAACCCTGTAATTGGTATGCGTCTTGCAAAAGGGATTGCGGCTGACGTAAATGTCGGTTATATCAGGTACACCAGTGAGGCGAGCAACTTCGGTGGGATCGGTCAACCGGTTGTCCCTGAAGTCAACACGCTCCAATGACAACAGCCGCTCGACACCAGCCAAGGAGGTAAGGCGGTTGGAGCGGAGGTTGAGCGTTGTGATTGCTGGGAGCGGGTTGCGTCCCAATGAATGTAAACCATCAATCATACAATTGGAAAGGTTAAGGGCACGAAGACAGGTGAGACTGGCAAGACTATCCGGGATTTCGGCAAACAGGTTGGCTGATAGATCCAGCGACTGCAGTGTGTTTGTCAGAGGAGCGAGACTGGCAGCCGGTATCGTGGTCAAGGCATTGTCAGCTAAGCTCAGATGCCTCAGGAACCGCCACTTGGTCGCAGGAAACCATCCCAAAGAGAGCAGGTTAGAGGAGCTACCCCGCGGGGTAGTAGAGCGCACACTAGAGCTGGAGCTTCCCGATGAGCGACGAATGTTTGGACCACTTGTCGTACTCCTGCTATAGACATGAGAAGAGCCGTGGCGGGAACTTGGCGGGCGCGTGGGGGATGTACTACGCTGTCGTTGGCCGGACCTGGAAGAATTTTCCCGGCTGACTGCAGCCCCTCTTGGACTTGTGCTTTGCTTTCCAGTCGCAGCGGGAGACATTGGTGGTGACTCTGATCGAGCCAACTGGGCATGCTTCCCGGCCGGACTGGCAGCGGACCAAGGGGCTGAAGACGCGCTTGATTTGGCCGAACGCCTGCGACGCTTGTCAATATCATCCAACACGACGTTGATGAGCAGGTCAGCGGGGTCATCAACACCTGCTCGCTTGACAGTAAGACTGCGGAGGTTTTCGGCCAGCCGATCCCAACCATAGAACTGCCGAAAGTCTACATCGTGAATCTCAAGTGCTGTGACATTCTTGAAAGCGAACAGAGGGACGGCCGTGTCGAATGGGAACTCTTCGTACCCCGAGATGAGGCGCGCCTTGTGGTCAGGGGACAGCCTCAGGCACGGAATCTTGGTAAAGGCAGAATACAAATATCTCAAGTCTTCCTGGAGTTGAGCTTTTTGTTTCTCTGCCTTGGCTTCACTGTTGGGGCCAATGCGGAGAGACGACCAAAGTGAGGACATGCCGGACATCACGCTGCGGACGCTGGACACTGAATGTATGGAGTCGCGATCGGAAGTCTTGGTCTTGTTGCGCTGGGCGCTGCCGAGGAAGGAGACATAGTTGGTGGGTGAGGCATCGGTGTGAATGTTCTCTAAACGCACGTTCATAGGGCCGACAGGTATTGCGAGGTCCTCAAATCGGGAGAGGATGTAGAAGAGATGATGGGGTGTCAGTGTGAGCTTCGCGGGCTTGATTGACTGCGAAGTGAAGGTTAGAGATGGCAGAGACAGCGCGGCCGCCCAGACGCTCGAGGACGAGGACGAGGACGAGGGAGGGCTGGCAGGGCCGCCGGGCGACGACGGCGAGGTGATGGCCTGGCCATTTTTGGGGTTCTGTCGCTGCAGCTGTAGAGCATTGGCGAGGGCCTTTTCGTGAGTTCGTACAAAGTATGCCAAATTCTGGAGCCATGTCAATGTTTGTCTTCTCTCAGCCAGTGACGGTGGCGCGCACCCTTATGAAGACTTGGCCATCTTCAGTGTCCATGATGATAGAGTGGCAGACAGCGACAGCATATAGGGCTCGCCGGCGGTCTTTGTATGGCACGACGAAATTTTGGGGCCAGGCGCGTTACGAGGGCCGTGTGCTTTCGGTGTGGGCGGCTTCAAAAGTTTGTGCCGCGGGGAGTTTGTGATGCACCTCCGCTGTGAGACGCGGCGACCTAGGTACTGCTACCAGTCAGTGACGGGGCGCTGGTTGTGCAGAGTGACTGGATAGGCAGTCACTGGACGACGACACAGCCGACAGGAGTCTTGGCGGCGGGGAATTGGACTCGACATACAAGAGGACTCGGTAGGAGGTCCTGGACGGGCAGACCTAGGTAACGAGCGAACGGCGGCAGACAAGCAGATAATATGCAGCAGCGCAGGGAGTGCAGCCCACTGGCGGCAGGTGGTAGCACAGGGCGAGCAAGCCAAGCGGCGTGTTCTAGACGTGAGCCAAAGAGAGCTGCAGCAGCGATTGCAGCGGGCGCCCGGGATAGAGATACTGGCCAGGGAAAAAAAAGAGACGACCCGAGACGCGCACTTGCAGGAGGTGCAGCTGAGAAAAAAAAAGAGAGAAAGAGACGGCGCGGATTCGCGCAGGGGGGGTCGTCTGGCTGTCGACAAACACGACGGTGAATGTGCAGGGTGGTAGGCGGTCGAGCAGCAGTTGAGAAATTAGATAGCTTGCCGTAACACGACCTACGGCTTGCCGCCTTGGAGCGCCCCGGAGATCTGGAGGGGCTAGCAGTAGTGTGTTGCGAGACGGTGCGGCGGATGAAGCGAACTCGAGTTTGCGGGAAAGAAGCAGCGTGAAGTCACGATGATTAAGTGCGCGGGGGAGGGCGGACAAGCACCGCGGCGGATGCGCACGCAGCCCAAAGGCATCAAGAGGGCATCAAAAGCTGCTGGACACTCTGACTTGGGATGGAACCCCTGCAGCCTGTGATTGGCCATGGGGCAGATAGCGCTAGCGAATGCGCCTTCCTTGCACCCCACCCCTGCCATGAATCTGACACGGCCTTGAGCGAGCGAGCGACGACTCCTACGCCGATTATCCTGATGGACGTCGCGACAAGCAACCCCACTGGCCTCTAGGGGCGGCGAGCGCGGAGAGACCATGGCGGTGCCCTCTGCCAGTAGAGTAGACTCTGCACGCATGCAGGTCCGCAGTCAGCCATCATTCCCCTCCCCGCGCCCCCCAGCACGACCACGACATAGCCGTTCCGCCATTACAGCAGAGGCATGTCGTGATAATCCACGGCCGTCTCTTGCGAGGCTGCCCTCTTGCCGAGCAACTCCTGCATGAGCTAGCTGGCATCAGATCCGACGCTGGTCACCCGGGCCAATATGCGACGAAAGCATGCCACTTGGTGCCCCAGCCCTGACGCCATATCGCTGCACAGCAATGAAGTTTTGCCTACCTCACCAGCACGTTCGTTCGCTGCGAGACGTCCTGGCCGTGTTTTTGCAGCGAATCGAACATGATGCTCGACTCACTAACCCGCATGATATGTCAGACGCCGCAGCGAGCGATGTGGATGCGTGTCACACGCCGCGTCACATGAGGAACGCTGAACGTACATAGATACGTACGACTGTGCCGCACCATGCCCACACTGCTGGACCCTGGCCCGCGTTTACCGTCGTGGTTGAACCTTATGTTGGACTGATAACTGAACGCCCGCCAGCTTTTCCTGCCATTGTTGCCGCACTTCATCAGCCCTCATCAGTGCGAGCAGCCAGTCGTCCATCTGAGTCCCCCGCGGAACCCACGGCTGTCCAGCGTGTTGCGGCTATCCCGGGCTTGTGACCTGATGCGCGAGGTGAGTAGCACACGGCTTCGGTATCAAACATGACGGTAGCGCCAGACGCTCCACTCCTTCTCCGCTTAGCGGACCCATACAAGGCGCCTTCCTGCATCGAGGGCGCGCACGGCCTGATCAGACTGACAAGGATCCTGAAGAGCCGATTTGACAGCATAGACAAGTCCTGCGAGATGACATACGGCCGCCGGCACGGTCACTGACCGAAAGGGGGGGACGATTGGGTATCTTTGACGACCAAAGTCTGAGCACAGTACATCTTACACCACAGCGCGACTCGGACGTCTCGTTCAGCGGCTCAAGCCACGTTTTGTGAGGCTGATGTTTTTTTTTGGAGGGAACGCCAGCGCCCACCCCCACTTGCCCTTTGCGTGACAGCTGGCGCATCCCTGCACCTGTAGACCCCTCAACACCATGCGCAACCTCTCTTCATCCGGGAGCTGCAACATTGCCCACTCTACCCACACACATTGCCATGTTGCTCCGCGGACGGCGACTGCGCTGCTTTGGCTATGCACTGCCCGTGTACGCCAACAGCGGCTCCCATCCACATTGGCCCATCGCAAGACTCTTCAGCCATCTGCATATCCTCTCAACGGCAGTCCACTCCGTGTCGTACCGCATGGCGTGCTTCGGCTTTGTTCGCTCTTCACCGCCATGTTTAGCCCAACGAGCGAACCGCACAGTTGGTCCCCATCCCGAGGGCCATTTGAGGCGAAATGGCTTCAGCCCGCGCAGGCTCAAAAAATACGACGACAGGGATTGCGACTACCAGAGCGTACCGCCAGATTGATCAGAGCGCAATGATATCTGTTGTACTGCGCATATGCTCCGCTACAATGCCGTCATCGCCTACCAAACAACATGAAAATCACCGCCGAAATGGCGCCATTAGCGGTGAGACCCTATCCAACTATGGCCGACGTTTCGTAGGGCTTCGCTCCTGGGCAATGAGCGTCAAGGTTGCCGGCCCTCAAGTGCCGCTGCAACCGTAGCCGTCGCGTGATCCCTTTTGCATGTTTCTGTCCTTCAACACCACCACAAGCAAAAACTATGTGATGGTTGACATCATTGCGCGTTTGTCCCCAAAGAAGCTCCACCAGCGCTACCCAACGACCCACCAGACAGCCATGGTTTCGGGATAAGCTTTTGTGGACTCCCGCGATTCCGCCCAGAGTGCTATCTAATCCGCTCTGGCGCACTCGTGGGCTACACTGTCCATTGCGCGAGCCAGTCAGCCTACTGTGTTGTGATTAAAGTGTCGAATCTTGATCTTGGCCCTGGATATCCGAACGTGTTTTGCTTCCGCCTATCCGATCGTGACTGGAGATGCGCAAGAATTCAGTTCAGGCCCGTCAAAGAGCAGATCACATTGTCAACCGTCCTCAGCACATCCATGTAATATCCAGGGCGCATTCTTGTCTGTAAATCTATCTCAAGCTTCATGCATCGAAGTGTCACCTTGGTCGCGACTGCTCTTCCAGCAAAATGGGCCGTGCTAGATTACCCCACCACCCCACTTCAGTCACATCAACAACCTCTCACCACCACGCGTAGACAGCAGACAACACGCACAATTCAGTGAACGGCCGACATAATGCTCATTGAAGAGACGTACAAAGATGTGCCGACAAAGGCGGGTGGTGACATGAGTCTGTAGCCCTAGACTTTAATCGCTGTATGTGCGATGTTGACGAGGTACCAGGGATCTTCATATTCCATCCCACCGTCCCAAACTACCCCAAGGCAAAGTTTCCGGGAGTCGTAGTGTTTTCCGAAATTTATCAAGGTATGTTTTGGTTTTCGTATAAAGACATTCCCTGCCAGTGGTCGATGCAATCTTGGAGGCAACTGTCTAGCACGCGTAAGAGGGGGTTCTGGCGTCGCAGCCCTTGTCTTATTCCGCTACGCCTATGCTCGGATTAGGGGGAAAGAAGATCTTCTTCATTCTTAAAGCTCTTCCAAGGTAGCGCTGATATACTTCCCAGTAACCGGGCCGGTCGCTCGTTTCGCACGACAGATCGCTTCCCAAGGCTACATTGTCGCAGCGCCATCATCGTATCATGAGTTCACTGGGCCTGCGCCACTTGCTTACGATGGTCCTGGTACCGACAAAGGTAACGAATGGAAAATCACCAAGACGGTAGAGGCGTATGACGAGGATGCCACGCTATCGGTGGATGCGCTGCTTGAGATGCCGACCTGCAATGGCAGGGTTGGTGCGACTGGTCAGTAACTCGTTGCTCCTATCAATTGCTTCTCAACTGAAATATTTTATAGGTATGTGTCTAGGAGGGCACCTGGCATACCGTTGTGCTCTAGACCCACGTGTGGTCTCAGCAATCTGCTACTTTGCCACCGACATTCACAGCGGCACGCTGGGAAAAGGCAAGAAAGACGACTCGCTTGCTCGTACAAAGGACATCAAGGGCGAGCTTGTCATGATCTTTGGCAAGAAAGATACTCATGTGCCACCCGAGGGCCGAGATTTGATCAGAAAGACACTGCACGAAGCGGGTGTTACCTTTTCCTTCTACGAGCCGGCCTGGGCGCAGCGTAAGGCTATATCCTTGGTAGTCATCCCCTAATACTGACAAATTTGACAGATGCATTCATTCGCGACGAGCTCAGCAAGGGGCGCTATGATCCCGCGCTTTCTGGCATTTGCTTCGAGATGCTCAAAGAGTTGTTCAACCGCACACTACGCTCTGATCTTGGACCGCGATCTGGCGGCGATGTCGAGGTGGAGGATGTGTGCTAAGTCACGACCGATACCCCCTCACATGACAAGGTCGGCATATGGAGAGCCTTCTTAAGCATGACTTTGCGAGAGAAGTACGAAAAATATCAATTATAGAAATACTTTACAAAGCATGTCACCCCGCCACCTGAGCTTGGAAAGAGGCCGCATGACAACACAAGCAAGGTGGAGAAAGACATATCGTGACGAGCCAGCGCTGCAAGTGATACTCACAGGGAGAGCAAAGGAGCCAATAGGCAAGCCGGCGATGCCCATGCGCGCCAAGCCGTTTAAAGTGCGCTAACACCGACGATGTTTCTCGAACCTCGGCGGGCCGAACGAAGTTCAATTTGCCATCGCAACACGGTTACTCTCCCACACATCGCCCAGTACAAAACTCCTAATCATCAACCAACAAATCACCACCACATTCATCAACCATGCCTCGTCAACGCTCCGGAACCGCTCCCCCTCGCCGTCCGCAGGTCCCAGCAGCAAGGCAAGCCACCACTGCGCCCGCGCCTGCGTCATCGCGCCCTCACTCGACTGCTGCTGCACCCGCCCAGCGAGCGCCCACGGCCAATGCACCTCCCCAACAGCAGGCACAAGCCCCTACACCGCAGGGCCCCGGTCTGTTCGGCCAGATGGCCAGCACCGCAGCGTAAGTTCAGTCCCTAGGCAACCACATTCCGCACATGAAACTAACAAACTCGCAGCGGTGTCGCCGTAGGCTCCTCAATCGGCCACGCAGTCGGCGGCTGGTTCAGCGGCGGCTCCTCCGCCCCCGCTGATGCCGCGCCCCAAAATACGGAATTCGCGGCTCAGCACCAACCTGCCGACCAGGCTTCCGCCCAGATGGCGCAGTCCGGCCCTTGCGCAAACGACGTCCAGAGCTTCCGCAAGTGCATGGATGAGAACCAGGGTAGTCTGACTATCTGTGGTTGGTATCTTGACCAGCTCAAGGCTTGCCAGGCCGCGGCTGGCCAGTACTAGAGGGTCATAACGGTCGTTACAGGAGGATGAGGATAAGGAATGAAAGAGATGACAGGGGTATGTACGTGTAGAACAGGGAGAAATACCACGATGAACACTGAGGATCTTTGAGCGCACATAGCGAAACATGGGGCATTTGAAGATTGCGGGGCCCCGAAGGGCATCTTTTGCATATATCAGCAATTACAGAATCACCACTTTTGACACACATGACACGTCTTTGTTGCTGCTGGTGATGACGGCGATGTTCGTTCAACACCAAACAAAGGGGTAGTTTAACATTCAACTGCACAATATATGCCCGCCAGTCCCCCTCTTTTCCCTTTTGCCTCTCCATCTTCTCCTCCCAAAGCAGACACCAGCAACAGAAAAATAAGACTTGGCCACCCAAACCCCCCCCCTTTTTTGGGTAATTCACCTTTCCCCTTCTCCCACCCAGTCAGAGCAAGAAGAAGAGTAAGGAAAAAAAATCGCGCATCTTTTTCGACTATAGACTCATCACCCTCCCTTTCCCCTTGCCAGTGTACCAATTCCCACTCTCTCCTTTTACTTGTCTTTCGCCCTCGCCCTCGCCCCACACCACATCCTCACCTCCATTCGCGGCCACATTCACATTCAGATGCCCAGAATCCGTACGCTGTTTCTTCCTCGACGGACCGGGATCGCCACTCCTTCCCAAGTGCGCATCGTACAGGCTCGACGACGATGACGACGAAGGGTTAAAGGCAGGTACAAGGTTCGTGTCTTCCGGGGCATGGGCGTGAGTGTGTGCCTGGTACCGGGGTGGGGGAGATGTAGATGTTGAAGGCGTATTTGCGCGGGTACTGGGGCTGTTGTCGGTGCCTGGGATGTGCGCATGTGTCATGTTGAGGTTGGAGTCGATGTAGGTGTTGGGGGTTTGGGTTGGGTGTATTGTGCGCTGTGGTGCGTCGCTGTTTTGCTGGTAGCCTTGTTCTGCTTGGTTCCGAGGCTGCGTGGACACGTGGTGGGCGGCTATACGGCGGGCGTTGTGGAGTTGCTGTTGCTCTTGATGGTTCTTTAGATGCGGCGGCTGTGGTGTATGGCCTGTTTGTGCACCATCTCCATGTATCAGGTTTCCTGCCGTTGGCGTGTCATCTGCCGTCGTGATATCAGCATACAGTATAACGCGAGACTGCGCGCTTCGTCCGGGCAGGGAATCGTGTTGCTGCTGCTGCTTCAGACTTGGCTCATTCCAGACATGTGAGGGATACATGTCGCTTGCGAGAAATCTGGCTACGCGAGCATGCATTTCCTGCTTCTTCTGTCGTTCTTTCTCCAGATACAAGTGCCAATAATGTATCAACTCGGTCCGAATTGCCCGGAATGCTATCACGTCTTCCTGTTCGCGCGCCACCCTGGCTCGGTGCAGGAACGAGTGTTTTCCATAGCGGAATTGCACCTCAGGCACATATACAGCCAGATCGGTGTAAAAGTTGCGAAACTCGGTGAACATCTTCTGAATGGGTGGATCTTGAATCATGTTCTTGGAGCCCTCGGAAGATATCAGACGTTTCCATTTAGCGGCATAGGCATCGAACTCTGGTGTTCCTGGTGCTAAGACTGGGTTGTCGGTAGGTAGAGAGGGCACGGAACAAAGCTTGAAGTAGCCCGGCGGCGCTGGTCGGATACATCCGGTGCCACGCCGGACTGTGTACATGGAATTTCTGTCCGGTAGTCCGTTGAACACGCCGCCGAGACTTGGCTGTCGTACATTCCGCAGCCTTTCAAAGGGGCCAAAAAGTAACTTTGTAACAGAGAGGACTTGCTCTGCTTCCCAATCAAAGTCGGCCAGGCAAAGTCGGACCTGGAGTTTATGCAGCTTCTTCGCTTTGGCCAGGATGCCGGATACAACCACGGAGATGTAGTCTGAAGCAGTTAGAAGTGTTGGGTTAGGATTAGAATTTTGGACCAACCTCTAATGTCGTAGAGCTCCACCTCCTCGTCCCAGCGAGAATTCATTATCGCATCGGCGGGGTGATACGGAGGCTGAGGGCCTGAGTGAAACCAGTTCTCCAGCAATATATCCACGGTGTAGTTCTTGACAGATGCCCATGCAAAGCGTTTCAAAAACTTTCTCCTCGCGTGGTCGACTTCATCGGCTGAGAGATGTGAAGACCCATCTTCGCGTCTGGGCTCGAGCAAGCGGCGCCCGCACATAAAGGTACCGTCTTTACGAACATCGATCTTGAAGGTGATGGTTCGGAACAAATAGTCTTTTACTTCGTCGTAAACTTGGCGGGAGACGCGAAGCAAGTCTATAAGTCGCATGGGAAATTTGGACTTCACAAGACGGCTCGAACGACGAGGCTCACCACGGCCATAGCTTTTGATATATGGATGAAGGTCTTCTTCGCCCATGTCTCCAGTGAATGGGTGATGTATCACAGCTGCCGAGGAGCCTATTGGTTCCGTGGGAATCAGATACTGGTAGATTTCATGGCGGAGCTCAAGCGGAAGTTGTTCGAGGAAGTAGCAAGGAGTTCCAGGGTAGCCAACATGATCGTCGCAAAGCTCAAAGTATGGAGGCTTCCATCGGAGGAGCCTCGCACACCGTTCTCCGTCTGGCTGCTTGAACTGACACCAACCCGCAAGGCTTTGCTGATCGCGATGAGCAGCGCATGTAGGAAGAAAGGTTGGATGAATTTCCTTCTGCGCTTTTTTACCAATCGTGGCGCTGCATCGAAGATTGGTCTTCTTGGAATGGCCAGAGCATCGCTTCAGGAAATTTTCTGGGTCTCTTGGATCGAGGGCAAGTGGGGAAGGCTTTGGAACTGGCGGGGCAAACTTGACGACGAAGCGTTCTGGTTCGGGGCTATTTTCGACCTTGATGATTTCGTGAAAGCGCGCAGTCGCAGAGGCCATGGTCGTGGCGGCACCCAATGCCTGAGTGATGATCAGACGATGTGTTGGGTGGCGCAAGTGCTCGCAGCGGAGGCGGCCTCTTGTTCGCAATCCTTCGATGGACCAACGAGGTCGATTGGCGTTATCGAAGACAAGAGAGATAGCAGCTGATATAGAGGAAAGCTGGTATCGAGTGTGGAGTTAGGAGCTGGCAAACATCGTGTGTAATGTCTCTAGGCACACGGGTTGCACAGTCGTGAGGAGCTGACCAGCCAAACGCAGCTCACTTGTGTAACGACAGGAGGCCGCCAACTGTGCAACAAATCCAACCAGGCGTATTTGCACTCTTATGCAGTCAGTTATCACTTGCACACTGGCGATGAGGGAGGGTCGTCCCTCGATGCGTCAGCCGTTGAATGCCCCGCCCTCGTCAAGGGAGCGCCTCCCACTGCACCAAGCCTGCTTTAGGCGAAAAGGGACTATTTGCGGGCGCATCTCGACAGGCTGCACAATGTTCACCGATGCAAGTTCAGAGGAGGACTTGGGTGGTCTAGATGATGGGGCAGCTGTCTATCTCTAGCCAACACTCTATCCCCAATGTGTTTAGTTTTATCGGCGGATCAGGGCAATGGGGCCGAGCTGGTGACGATCCGTGGAGAGCATCACCCACTAGCTGAGACCCTGCAACTGCACCTTGGCTTCCCGTGCAGCACCGTTACCAGATGAAACAAAAGCACTGGCAGATGGAGGGCATGGGTAGCATGCGATAGGTAGTTGATGCACCGACTTCTGCTGATGCTCGGCATAGTCAAGGATGCACCAAGTTCTGGAAAGGAGGCTGAGTGACGGCCTGCAGCTCAATCTCACACTGACCGACCGGACCTCAGCGGGTTTGCTTGGCCCAGCTTTGGCCTCACTTCGTACCTGGGCGAAGCACTGCGCGATATAAACTCCTATCCGGAGACAACATCACCCGCGGACTATGCTACACCATGTCAGAAGAGGTAGGCGGCCGGATCTGGAGCCTGTGGACGCCCACGATGCTAATCTTTACCCCAGGCTAGCCCGTTCGCGAGCCACTCACCACCGCCAAAGCCTTCTTTCGAACAGGCGGTATATGGGAGCTTCGATCCCCCAAGCTCCTCTCATGACTCTGGCGTCGAGGTCAGCCCAACCGAACCTCTGCAGCGAGGCTTTCCACCACGCCAACGCTACTACATCACCCCACCAAACATAAATGGACATGGACGGAGAGTTCTCGCCCATAGAACCGTGCCGCACTTGATCGGAGCGGTCCTTGTTCTCGCCGTATTCGCATGGGGAGTATGCGCTGCTATATTCGCGTACCCCGTGTTGGGTGGGCATGCGCATTCCAGGCCGGGGCATAGAGGAGGAGGGTGAGGGCATCAGGTGTTTTCGGCTAGCCGCGTATTACCTGCAACTGTGGATTCGGAATCTGTCCAAGATGAGCTGGTTCCAACGATAGTCGCGATAAGACTGCACTTGATTATCTCTACATCAATCATCTTTACCTTGATTACTTACGCCTCTTCACCTATACTTTGATCATCGATATGCTGACTGCATACATGCTAGTCACTACTACTACATTCTTTGCAGCTACACTGAGTACTACAATGTCGGTCACCTATACATTGATCATGTCGCTATTGACCCAGCTAGCGCAACGGCCGGCTAGCTGGGCGGGGAAAGGTACCTCGGTCCAACGCGTGCGCGCGAGCTTACCCTCCAGCATCCTAACATTGAGCATGTAGCATCCTCCACTTGCAACTAAAGGGGCTTCAAGCTATTCTGAGTCCTCTTTCAAGCTTCATACAACTTGCGTCTGCGCCCTCACACATTGCTGTCCGTAGACGTCATATCAACATGTCGTCCGTCAAACCCCAAACCACTCCGCCTTCGACCTCGCACGTCCTCCTGTCGTATCCCGCCGATCATGTCCTCCTCGTTACCATCAACCGCGAGAAACAAATGAACAGCATCCCGTTCGAGGGGCACCTGGAGATGGGTCAAGTGT
This sequence comes from Stemphylium lycopersici, assembly GCA_003268315.1. Classification (NCBI taxonomy): domain Eukaryota; kingdom Fungi; phylum Ascomycota; class Dothideomycetes; order Pleosporales; family Pleosporaceae; genus Stemphylium; species Stemphylium lycopersici. Next base: position 37,542 of record QGDG01000088.1, on the reverse strand, counting down.
TCGACTGGTTCGACCACGAGCCCAACCTCCGCGTCGCCATCGTCACTGGCGCCGGCAAGAAGAGCTTCTGCGCCGGACAAGATCTTATACAATTAGGAAAGATTAGAAGTGGAGAGTTGAAGGCCAGTCCGGGACTCATGAGACATCCCTTGAGCGGGTTCGGGGGGTTGAGCAGGAGAATGGGCAAGAAGCCGGTGATTGCAGCTGTCAATGGGTTTGCGCTGGGAGGTGGCTTTGAGATTGTCTTGGGCTGGTATGTTGCCGAAGATGGTCTTTGTCAAGGTTTTAGTATTGACAATCCCACAGTGACATGGTCGTAGCAGCACCGCATGCGACGTTTGGTCTCCCAGAAGCCCTCCGCGGTATCTTCGCTGGTGCCGGAGGCCCACCACGTCTAGTCCGTAATGTCGGCCTACCTATCGCGTCTGAAATGGCCTTGACAGGGAGGCCGATTACCGCACAAAGGGCCAAAGAGCTCAACCTCGTGAATCGCATATCGCCATCATCAGAGACGGTTGTAGACGAGGCGCTGAAGTTGGCGAATGAGATTGCCGCCATCTCGCCAGACTCCGCAATCGTCACGAGAGCGGCTTTGAAGGAGGCTTGGGAAACTGCAAGCGTCGAGCGTGCTACACAATTGACCATTGAGCAGTACGGTCACGGTCTCAATGCGGGTGAGAATGCTCTAGAGGGACTGAGGGCTTTTGCCGAGAAACGGAAACCAAACTGGCAACCCTCAAAACTCTAGCCTGTATGTAGACGACTTGGAAAACATGGCGAGAGTTCTGGGGCTGCCGTCAGTCTTCATCTCCAACACATTTGAATATAGTCTTGATTACTAGGAATTACGCCGGTGGCTGGATACCCCAGAGGTCAAAGTGGACCAATATTCGTCCGTCGCCGCTCTCTCCGAACGAGCTTTGGCAGCATTTCTCCCTTGCAGCCGACGTCAACCGACACTTCCGCTCTCTCCCGGGGCCAATGGCTAGACAACAAGCTTTTTTCGAGCCACTTACCCAAGCCAAAGCTGGTTAGAACAGCTCTCGGGACGAGCATCGCGGCCTACCCCAGAACCCCACCTCCCCCGCATGACAACAGGCAAATGGCGCCAATTGAGCATCTTGGAGGATACAGCCGTCTGGAGGACTCCCGCGGTAGGCGTAACATAGCCGATTACATGGGGACCTAGTCGCGGATACCAGTCGACTCGGCTACTTCGACCTCGTTGAAAAGAGTTTGATCACTGACTACTCTTGCGCGATTCATCCTTGACATCATACTGCTCTTATCATGGTCAATCGCCGAACTAGTGACGCCGCACCACCACCACCACCACCCCCATCCCAGACACCCATCGCACCGGTCGTCAAGCGAAAGCGGCGCGCCTCCTGTCTCGGAGAGCAAGAGCGTCGCGAACGGAAACGCGCAATCGACCGCGAAGCGCAACGCTCACTGCGAGAAAAGACAAAGACGCACATCGCTGAGCTTGAGCGAACTATAGACATTCTACGGACGCAGGATGGGAATGGCGTGACGGCGAGCTTGCTCTCTGAAATTGAGGGGTTGAGAGCGGAGAACGAGCGGTTGAGGGATGTGATTGATAGTGTTAAGAGCGTTGTCAGCAATGACTTTCAGGCAAGAAGTACGGTGCCAGCAGCCGGTGCAGCGAATGGTGGCCAAGGCGAGAACGATTCGCCTGTAACAAGCAGTGTTGTTGGTACGCATTACTTTCCGTTCCCCTCGTAGCCTTGGGTCCTGAGATGGCGATGGTGATGGCTCACTCCAGATGGCAGGCCAGACATGGCCCAAGTCACGCAGCGGCTCTTTGAGCAAGGAGGAGAGATGCTCGCCGCGCATACATGACGACCAGCCAACGACGTCTTTTGGTCTACCGGCCGTGGTGGCGAGACACTTAGACCTCGATGGCATGACCGTTATGACAGACGCCGACGCAACAGCCACCGAAGATGGCAACGCAAGCATAGCTTTAGACTTGGAGCCTCTCCCTGAAAGCCCAGAGGAAGGCAAAGAGGGAGGGGAAATCGAAGAATTACCATGGGACGACGCCCCAGCAACATCAACATGGGCGCCATTGATGGAAGAGGTAAATATCTAAGCCTACCTTTTCTCACCTCTCACTCTTGATGACCGTGGATTAATGTAGTGATAAAGATCTTCGGCCCAAACTGGCGTCGTCCCACCCCCACCATCCTCTACATCGGCAACCCGGACGACAACCCCAGCTCTTCTCCCTCTGGAGCAATGTGTCCAACATGGGTCAAATCCAACGAGCTCTTCAGCAAAGTGTTTAGCTATGCGTCGTCGTCGCGCAGCCTTCCAACCTCCAACACCTCTGCTCTTTGTTCCTCCCCCGCTCGTCCCAATCATCTCGCACCCCCCGACACAGCAGAAGAAACCAGCCTCTTGTACCAGGGCATCGCACACGGCTGGCATGCTTTGGAAGGCAAGTGGCAGCACAGCCCCGCACTTGGCATCCTCAAACAAGTGGATGAATTGCTGTTTTGCCATTTACCCAAGATTGAGCGTTTGGCCGTCGCATACAAGAGCTTTAAACTGCTAAAGTACTACCTCGACGCTTCAAAGCAACAGTTGGACCAAGTCCCTGATTGGCTTAGACCTAGGTACGTTTTCCTTTCTTTTCTTTTTTTCCCCCCAATCTCCATGCCATGCACCCGTCCTCGAGAAGAAGAGAAGAAAAAAAAGCCAACTCTTTTCTTGTCCTGCGCAGTTTCTCCCAAGCCTCAACTTCCCACCCCATCGCCGTTGATTTCTTCGCTTGGCCCACACTACGATCTCGCCTCTTGCACTCTCACACCACGATTTGCGCTACCAGTGCGCTGTCGTGCTGCTACTCGCGCTATCTGCGGTTTGACTGGCCATTTGCGTTTGAGGATGCGTTTTTATGTGAGGGAGAGGACGGCGGCGGCGCTGGCGGCGGCGGTGGTGGTGGTGACGACCTTGTATACCAGACGAACGGCGGCGACCAGGTGAACGGGAGCGGAAGTGAAAGTGGAAGTGGAAGTGGCAGGCAAGGAAAAGGGAGTAAGAGATATTACCCCAGTCCGCTGTTTGAACGGTACCATGGCGACTTACGGTGTTGGCGTGTGGACGACAAGTTCTACGAGGCGTTTCCTGAGATGAGGGGCGATATTGAGGGAGATCGGCGGAGAGGAAGTACATGATGATATCCTCTTTATAGACGGAATTTTAGAGCAAGAAACCCCCTTGGTTTGCGTTGGGGTGCGTAGGAAGCCCATTCCAGTCCGTTTCCACTCCTCTGACATCACCCGCTCATCCCCCGACGTCACAAGCATGTAATACTCGAAGAGAGCCATGATTGAAGTTTTATCATCATCATCATCATTCGTGCTATCCTAACACCCACAGGGGTATCAAACCTGACACGAAAGAAAAAAAAACACTTTTTCCTTCCCCCCCCCCCTCACTTCTTACTCTTTCCTGTTTGTGTGCAGTCGGGCAGGCACCGGATGGGGCGATGCGGGGGTTGAAATCGTAAAACATTCCTCATGACTCGGAAGTTCATGATCATGCACGTATCGCTTTTCTTCCCTCCCCCCCCTTCGTCACCTTTTGTCTTCTATTACTTTTTTCTTTTTACTTGTCCCCATTTCATGATAACATGGCTCTCCTTGATATCATGCATGTGTTGAAACTTGTTCCCATCACCGACTGCGCTTTGATCCTTGCTTCGTATCGCTCAGGTCTCGATGCGTTCGTAGAAGAGAATGTACGCCACCTTGTTGTCGCGCACATTTTCCTTGTGAAGCGGTGTCCTCTTGCCCGCTGAATTAGGGGTTGCTGTGCCGTTGGCGACACCACTCCACTTCTTGGTGCCGTCCTTTTGTTTCTCGGAGCCATTCACTTGGTTCCAACCACCCTTGTCAGGCTCCTCCTCTTCCATGTCGATCTGGGCGAAGAAGTTCTTGCTCTTCCCAGCATCAGTCTTGTGTTGCTCGAGAGCGGCAGCAAGAACCTTGGGGTCTTCTTCTGCGCCGCCTTCGGCAACTTCTTCGGGGCGGATGCGGCGGATGATTGTGTCATCCATACGAATCCACTCTTTTCCTTCTTGGCGGCGGAGGTCGACAGTGTAGTGACCGCCGCTGGCGTTTTTCCCGTGATGGTAAACGACACCAGTAAGCCTGTAGCGAGGGAAGCCGCCCTGAATTTGATAGCTCCCTCGCTTGTGCGGTGGAAATACCTCCTTGGGGAGCTCCAACTCGAGCGGGTACCCAATCTTCTTCCAGATCTTTTGTGGCCCCTTCTCGTCGTAGTGGAAGCGCTTCAAATGGAGTATCAGGACAGGCGGAAGCGATTCAATGTGTACTTGTTTGGTCGATGCTTTGGCACCACGAGCAGCCCCATCCAGCGTCTCCAACCGGGTGAGGTTCTTGAGTGCGTCGGAAATATTGTTGATGTTTGGCTCGCCAATGTCGAGTTGGAGCGGCTGGTAGGGCTCTAGTGTGACCGAAGGCTTTTCGCCTGGTCGCTTGTACTCGGAACGGAGCTTGCCGCCAAAGATCTTGGTTACGGGGCTCTCAATGTCGATGGCTCCAGAGTTTTGGGTGACGGCCGTCTTTTGTTTGTGTCCGACCTCTTCCCAGCCACCATCTACAGAACCTGATCGCTCGGTCTTTTCAGATGTGGCGTTGTTTGTAGACTGACTCTGCTTTCCCGTCTTGATGATGTGAACACATTCGTCGTGCAGTCCGGCAAGCAGGAATCCCAGAAATTCTTCGGCGTCTTCTTGCTGACCCCTCTTCATATTATCGAAGCGAGGCAGGCGCTTAATGACATCGTAGACATACTCGGGAGTCAAAGGGTCGCCGTATTGCTCCAGATCATTGCCCTTGAGGCGGAGGCGGAGTTGGTCAATGGTCGCAGCCGAATCGATAAGCTTGAAGTCGCGTAAAAACATAATCATGGCGTCTACGAGAGGCGTCTCGGACTTGAAGCTGTGCACAGCGCGCTTGGCGACCTGATCAAGGAAATCGTAGAAGGGGCCACAGAAAAGAAGGACTTGAAGAATCTCGTCGACATTAGCATGGTGCGAGTGTTGGCGACGGAACAAGACCTACAGAGTTCATATAGCACAAGTTGCCCGAGTTCACCAGACCGCGGGGTTCAATGAAAGAGACCTTCTTCTCTGAGTCGACTGAGAAAGAGGCCAAGACGTCTGCAAGCGTGTTGCTCTTTGGTACAACAGGTCCGTTGCTGACAGGAGCCGTGCCGTTTGGCGGCGCAACAGACTGCGCTGCTTTGGTGGCATTCTTCGCTCTCAACAGCTCCGCCCACGATTTTGGCGCGGCTGGCTTCGGTGGAGAGGCCTTGGGTGTTTCCTCGGCATTGGTCCCCTCTTCCTGAGGAGTGTTTGCCGCATCACCGGCTTGTGCCAACTCTGGCTGAGTCGCTTGTGGCGACTTGACGGAGTGTTGTGTGGTAGAAGCTGCGCTGGGTGCTTTTGCGGATTTAATTGGAACGCGGGGTACGGCGGGAATGGTCGGGTTACGGGCGTGCTTCTTGGTAGCGGACGAGGTCGGGGTAGCTTGCTGCGTGGCCGATGGGGTTGTCGTAGATGGAGTGGTAGCCTGAGCCACGTCGACTTCTGAGGGCGGGTGCGAGGTAGAGGGGGTATCGACTTCAGCATCAGAGGGTCCTGCAACTGTGGACGCCTGCGACTCCTCTGGCTCTTCAGTCGGGGTCAGATCGGCCTCAATGTCCTGCTCGGGTCCCTTTGATGCGTCTTCCTCAACAGCCTGGTCGCGTGCGGGCAAAGCCAGCGGCTGCTCTTCCGTGGATACCGGAGCCCTTCGCCGTCTCCTCCCTCGTGAAGCACGCGGTGGGAAGCCTGAGTCGGGCACTGACAGCCAAGGCAGAGGCGGGTAGAATGGCTTGAAGGTGACGGACTGCGGAGAGGACGGGGCGGGTGGTGAAGGCTTCGACTCGGCAACTGGCGGTGGGCTGTCGACAGGCGCGCTCGCATGCGGAACCGAAGAAGCCATGAGGGGTTGTGAGTGTGCCGAGGGAGTCGAGGGGGCCTGTTGAGGAGTAGGGATGCGGGGAACAGGCGGCGTGCGTGAATGAACAATAGGCGGCGTTTGACCCATGGCTCGGTTGATAGGAGGAGCCATGTGTAGGTGCGAGGAGACTACAACGGGCGAGGCATGGGGCTGAGGCTGGAACTGGCGCGGAGGCATAGCATACTGCGGCGGCGGCGGGGGTTGCTGGTAAGGGTACCACTGCATGGGCATGTGCTGAGGGTAGCCGTGGGGAGGGCCATACTGCGCCATGTGGTGTTGGTAGGGCGCGGCATAGGGATTGGGGTGCACGGGCGAGTGCGTCTGGGGCGGGATTTGGTGGTGGTAGTACTGCTGCTCGTGCTGCCTCCTACCGGGCATATAGGGACCGGGCATCATGAGGGCTACACGCGGTGTTGCCTCCACAGTCGGCGCCGGCCAGAAAGCTAGCAGCCAACTTGTGAGGCAACTGGGAGAGGGCGACGGGGCGACGAGCTTTTAGAGGCCAGCGATGAGGACAGAGGCGATGGGGCCAGGCGCGGGAGAGGCGCGCGGGTTGCTGTGGATAATTATTTGGATGCGGAACAGGGTCGCGCGACGGCAGTAGGCGAGGGTTGACGTGCGGATGTGCGAATGGACGATCGCGGGGTCATCGTATCAAGACGACATGAGCGCAGCAGAGGCTGCCCGCAATGAGAGAGCACGTGGGGTGCCGAGGGTGAAATGGGATGGAGTTGGTGCCCGTGAGGTAGTGGAAGAAGCTCGAAAGGCGTTCCGGTAGGCTAACGTCTGTGCGGAGACCCTGTCGTCAGAGATGGAGAGCAAACGAGAGGGCAAGAGAGCGAACCAGGGTTGAGGGCGGATTATTTGCCAAAATCTTTGGATCGGTTGGTATTTTGTGTGCCGCAGCGTGTATCGAACAACAGATGCAGTCGGACGAGCAATTGCAGTAGACGTGTACCGCTGAACATATGTAGGCATGGTGCAGGCGTTTGGCCGCAAACCGCTAGATAACGTGACGGGCCCAGTCGTCATGAAGGCAGTCTCCCCCAACCGCCACTCCACCTTTTGACCCTCGTCCCCGACAAGTACCCTCTTGGGGACCCCAACATTTGCAATCACCAAACTAACACCACTCGAAGCGCCTGGCTTTCTCACTTCCCTCGTTTTCTACGACATCTGGCCTTCTTTATCCCCACTGTCACTGTCGTCATCGTCGTCGTCGTCGTCGTCGCGCTATCGTGAGCCCTTAGCTGGGAGTCATGTCTAGCAACCCCCCTACCGCGTCCTCGTCCAAGGCTTCTGCACCTTCTGGCCCTGCCTCCCCAGCCCAGAACCAGACGCCATCCATCAGCACCGGCAGCTTCTTTGCGCAGCAGCGGGGCAGCGGAGCCCCGGCGCGATCGTCACCCACGCCTCGGAACAGCCAGCAGCAAAAGAAGCAGCACAAGGGCTCCAAGCGCGTGAGAGCAACGGATGAGGATGCTATTGCTGAATCCCTCGCCATGCGCCCATTCAGCAACAGGAAGGGGCAGACGTCCATTACCCACCTTATGAACTTTAGCCTTCCGCCACGCCCTACCAACCACCACCACCAGTCGCACGGAAGAAACTACCGGCGCAATCCAACCTGGGGCCTTGGGTCCGGCTACCATGCCGTCGATAAGGCGAGGCAAGTATCATGGACCTTCTACAAGCCTTGTCTAATTGTTTCCAGATATGTCCATGCCAACTACCGCTTTATCGTCGACCCTCGTGGCGACTATCGCGCGCAGAGCGTGGATGCTGATATCCACTTGTGCTGGAACAATGTCATGCAGATATTGGCATCCGAGCTCTCGCAGGAAGCCTCTTGCCCCATTTGCCTCGGTACTCCAGTAGCGCCGAGGATGGCCAAATGCGGTCACATCTTTTGCCTTCCCTGTCTCATTCGATACATGCACTCGGAAGATGACGGAAAACCACCCGAGAAGAAAGCGCGATCCAAGAAATGCCCGCTGTGCTTCGACACCATCTACGCTTCCGAGGCCAGGCCTGTTCGGTGGTACACGGGACAGGAGGGCGAGGCTCCACGAGAAGGCGGCGACGTTGTACTACGTCTGGTAGTCAGACCTGCTGGAAGCACTCTGGCCATGCCGCGCGACGGTGCCGACGCCCTGTCCAAGGACGAAGACATACCCTGGTACCATGCAGCCGAGGTGACCGACTATGCTCGTGTGATGCGGGGCGGAGAGGATTACATGCTCGAACAGTTCGATCAGGAGATTGCCAAACTAGAGCAGCAGGGCCAGGAGGATGAGGTCATGTTTGCCGAAGACAGCATGGAGTGGACGAAAAAGGCGATTCGAAATATAACCGAAGCCAAGGAGAAGTTCAAGGGCATAGGAAACCCTCCGCGGGAGCCTGCCAAGCCAGTAGAAGCCAAGACGAAGAGGGCCCCTATTGTATTTGATGAGGAGGGGAGTGCGCCAGAGATGTACAACATTCAAACCATGTCCAAGTCCGGCCGGGACTTTACGCCGTCACTATCCGCGGCCGAATCGGGTTCCGCGTCAGGAAGAGACAGGGCCATGTCCGTCACGTCGCAAACATCAGCAAGTAACGGCATCTCATTTACTCTCGCTGAATTGCGCAATCGACAACAACACGAAACCAACAAGACACCATCTGAATACTTCTTTTACCAGGCACTTTTGCATTACTATCTGTCGCCGCTAGACATTCGCATTTTGAAAGCTGCGTTTGGCAATTTTGCTTCTTTCCCGTCGACCATCCTACCTAGAGTTGAGCACGTTTCCACAGGCCATGTAGTAGACGACGAACTGCGGAAGCGCACAAAGTATCTAGCCCATCTACCATATGGCTGTGAGGTCGGGTTCCTCGAGTGCGACTGGACGGATACAGTTGCGCCAGAGATTTTGGAGCAATTCAGGCCAGAGATTGAGAGGCGACGCAAAAAGCACACGGAAAAGGAGACGAAAGAGGAGAAGGCGCGGCAACGTGCGGAGAAGGCCGAGTATGCCGAATTCGCGGCGGGGCGTAGAAGACGGCCGAGCATGACGGAGAGATTTTCTGCCGACGACTTTCAGCCTCTGGCATCTGGTAGTATGACGGATGCGCATGCCGTGGACGGTGACCATAGCTCGACATCGCCGCCCTGGCCCCCACGACGTGGCGATGGCTTTGCGTCGTTGGCTTCTCCATCAACGAGTCCGTCAGCGCCCCGTACCGTATGGGGTACGGCTGTGGTTGCAGGAAAATCCCCCGTGCTTGCACCTCACGATCAAGCTGATGGCGATGACGGCTGGCTACAGGGGTGGGAGAAGGACTTGCTGGGCGAAGATGAGATGCTTGCGCAGGCTCAGGCTCTTTCATTGGCCGAGGGAGAGGAAGCGCCAAAGAAGGGGGGTGGAAAGAAGAAGAAGGGGAAGAAGATTACACTGATGAGCACGAATGTAAGGAGAGGAGCATGATATTGATGGTCAGGTAGTGGATTTCGTTAGCATCACTGAGTAGCACGGCGCGAAAGGGAGCAATGAAGAATGAAAACCCGACAGGAGCCACTTGTGATGTTTGAAGCCCTATGTACGTGCGTGTTGCCACCACCGTGTCTGTCCGTCCCTCAAGTCAAACACGCACCACACGAAGCCGTACCTCCCATCTTGATAGGCGGCCTCGAATCCCTCGCCTGTGCTACCCTGCCAACGCCCCTTCCCCCTCCGCTCCCGCTGCCCGGCCCAGCGTTCCCCCGCCCATGCATGCCGGCCTGGTAACTGCCCGCCTCTGGCGCCGTGGCCGCGGGGCGATAGAAAGAGTTGCTACCCGGCGCACGATACGGCGATGCACGCGCAGCAGCCCACGCATCGAGAGAGAATAGAGTTGCGAGGTAAAGCGCGAAGAAGGTGAAGAGCGTGTCGCTTGTGCGGGAGACGAGGGACCTAGAACGGCTTGTCAGTGGGGTGTCGGGTCGGGTCATGCATGGCTGGCTGGCTGGCTGGCTGGCTGGCCTGTGACGGTGACGTACTTGCTGCCTTCCATGGTGGCCTTTTTTTTCGGCTGCAAAGTCTCGCGATGGTCAATTTGGATGCTGCGACTGTAATGGGAGAGTATCGTGAAGGTGAGTGAGACTGGCTGGATGCGCGTCTTCAAGTTTAGTCGTGTCGTGGTTGCCTTGGTGCGGCAGGGCGCCTTGGGCTAAGCAGACAGACAGACAGGGATGTGAGCGCGGATCCTCGGGTGGCGCTAATGCAGGACAAAATGTATAGTCTCTTCTATTTTCACCTTGACGTTTGACCTACTTTCACCTCTTCACGTGCGCTGCATGCCAGTCGCCAAGAACATATTAACGGCCGAGAACTAGCTGTACTTCCTGCGACAGACTGTATATACAAAGGCGTTTTGTTTCAGAGTGAAAATATGGGCTACGGCAACGACAACATCGCGGCTACTGCCAATTCGCGATCCAAGAAGGCCGCTTCGGATGAAAACAGCAAGGCACGATTGTCACTTGAGCATCATCTACAACTGAAGCTAACGCGGTTGTAGAAACGCAAAGCGCCAGCGTCTGTTGTGACTCATCAAAACTCGCATGACAACGCCAGCCCTACGAAGAAGAGAAAAGGCGACGCGCAAGAGCAGGATGTGCAAAATATCGACACGTCGAAACCTACTGCAGTTTTCAATCCCACCAAAGGACGCGACTGGACCGTCACCATTGCCTTGCCCGGTAGCTGGACTTTGAACGCCAAGAAGCCCGACCACAAGACGATCCAAGTAGGACGCATCGCCCGCGCCGCAGCCATCTACTGTGTCGATGAAATCGTAGTCTTTGACGACGACCCCAGCAACATTGATTCCAGAGTCGTAGACCCAAAGTACATCCGCAAGGGGCGCACGAAAGCCCAAGTTCTCGACTCGATCCTAGAGCAAGACGAAGCATGGCAGAATCCCGATCAATTCCTCTACCACCTCTTGTCCTTTGCAGAGTGTCCGCCACATCTCCGCTACGACCCGCAGGAACCGCACTTGAGCATTTTCAAAGAACATCAGAATCTCAAGTGGGTGGGCAATCTACCCAGCATGGACATGCCGCATCATCTTCGGAGCCACGAGTGGTGCCAGTACCGTGAGGGAGTCTTTGTCGGGCCTGCCCCAGCACCATTTCCGCCAGCCTCAACGCCCAAGGGCAAGAAAGCTAAGAAAACAACACCAGATGACCAGGAATACGCGTACGTGAAATGCGGCCTTCCGTATCCAATCCGCGTCCCCATTCCAAAAGACGCGCCCATAGAACAAGGGATGCGCACCACAGTTCGCTTCAGCGACGCAGATGCGCCACCCAACTGGCCCCACCTGACCTCGCAAGACTGCGACAACATCTCCGCCACGGCCTGCGCCGCCAGCCTCCCCCGCGAAGAAGGCGGCTACTATTGGGGCTACACCGTCCGCCGCGCCGCCTCGCTCGGCGCCGTGTTTTCAGAATGCGAGTACAGCGGCGGCTACGACATGTCGATTGGAACCTCTGAGCGCGGACAATCCGTGTACTCGTTGTTCTCTGGCGCCAATGACAAACCTTCCTCCACTTCCTCGTCTGGTGTAGATACGACACCCGTCAAAGCCCCCTCCTCCTTCAAACACCTCCTAATCGTTTTCGGCGGCCAAGCCGGGATCGAGCCTGCCGTCGCCAGCGACCCGGAGCTCACGAGCAAAGGCCTTGATAAAGGCAGTGCGCATATGTTGTTCGATGCGTGGGTTAATCTTGTGCCCAGGCAGGGGAGTCGCACGATTAGGACTGAGGAGGCGGTTACCATTGGGCTTGCTGCCTTGAAGCCGTGGGTTGATGGCATGTATGAGGAGTGATGTTGAGGTGCGGTGAGGGAGTAAGGAATGGGTAGGCAGAAAAGTAGGGAGAGGATGATGGATGAAGGAGAAGAAGAAGAAGAAGAAGAAGAAGAAGAAGAAGAAGAAGAAGAAGAAGAGAGGGGACGGGTTTAGCCCATGTTGTGCAAGTATAGGAATAGAACACCGTTGCATTTATATTTCAATGGTTTTCAACTTGAGATTGTAAAGGTGCTGAGGTTCTACTACCACTCCCTACTTCTTTCCTTCTTTCATTCATTCCTCCTTCCTTGTTCTTCCCTACGCTTTACACTATTTACTCCATTCCATTTCTTTTCCCTCCTAGGACACGGAGCTAACTAATCATACAATTACATCTCCAACTCGCTCTTGTACTCCCCATCTACCCCCTATTTTTCTTCTTCTTTCCAACCCCGAAGACAAAATACACTTCTCCTACTTCTCCTTCTACCTTTCCACATGCCTACACAAAACAAAAAAAAACCCCCCAGTTGAGATCACACACAATTCGTATTGCTGTTCGCATCACTCTTCTAATTTCCACTGCAATGCCTTGCTCTTCCTTTTCGATACTGAACAAACGAGATTTACGTGGAACAGAACGAAAATAGGACGAGGATAGAATAGATCTATAGAATTATTATATTGTATGTACATGGACAATCCAAGTGGACATGATGGCTGCGATTTTTTTTTTGTTTGACAGAGAGGGAGAGTACACATGTCACAACGTAGGGTGCAACATCGCCATCTCCCCCCTCCCTCGCCAGATTCAAGTTTCCAAATTCTTAATACATTATCCATCTAGACATGTCGCTATGCTCATGCTGACGAAGAAAAGGAGAGAGACACGATGCGGCTTCTTTCAATGGCGTCTGTGAAGTGTAAGAGTATTGGTATCACTTCGTCTTCATCTGATAGTCTTGGTCAAGATTTTCATTCCACAAACGAGAAGAGTATTGTAGATGCTGTTTGATTTCCCTCTCATATAGAGAGGTGGGGGTTGCATGGGAATTGGGAAACGGGGGCACTGCTAATACGCGGTTGCTAGGAAAGGGTGCTGCTAGGAATAGAGAGGGTGCTTAACCACAGCGGGTTATTGGCGCTTTTAGCCATGAGATACAAAGCTTCAGCCTTTCTTTTTTTTTTGAGGGGGGCTTGGGGCTTGGGATTTGTTTGCGCTCGTGTAGAGATTATTATACCAAGTTAGGGATGATGGCAATGGATCGCACCGTGCGATTGTGAGGGCGAATAGTTTTTCTCTTTTTTTGGATTCAATTATTCTTTTATTAGTATTTTAGTACGTTGGCCACTGGGTCTATTTGGACATGGATGATGTAGTACGCTAGAAAAGAGAAGAAATGGTTACAGACGCTCAAGTCACAAGTCGCGTTGAGACGCCAAGTCACGTGATAAAGAGGATCGCTCTGCTACTTTTAACATCTAGCTCTGCAGGTGCAGAAAAGTCTCCAAGAGGATTGTTTCTGTTCTGGCTTTGCATAGGCCAACTGACCGTCGTCGAAACGTTGGTCTGTACATTCCATGCGCAGAGTCTTTGACATTGTTGTGATATCTCCATGCGATTGCAATCATCCCCGTCCTCAATGCAACTCTAAATAACGAGCGCAGAGCAAGACAACTTCAACAACAGCTTGAGGTCCAAGGCGATAACAATCCACGATGTGCGGTAGCACGGTGAAGCGCAGTCGCGATAGCGAAACGAAACGGGGGCACAAGGTCGGCAAATGAGCTCCACGACACAGCGGCAGAACACTCACCCACGCAACGCCCTAGCTAATTCCCTGCCGGCTCAGAACTGCTGCCACAAGCCCAGCCTGCGTCACCGCACGTGGCGGCAGATGCGGCTGAGGAGACATGGCTTGGCAAGAACAAGCAACCCGTTCCTGACAATCACAATCTGGCCTTGGCCGCCTGTGCGGTGGCGGCGGCGACGACAGCGAACCCCAGGGTGTGTTTCGCGCCCGGGATGGCTGGCACACAGACACAATGCCCCGGGACCAGGGTTCAGCGGCTCCGACCGGGATACCCGGGCGATGCGCGCCATGTGCATCGGCCCGTCTTACGAGATTTTCATGTGAAGGGAGGTCAGGAAGGAAGTTGCGGCGTACACGGCAACGATTAAGGCGCGCTAGTCCATCTTCTTGTTTTTTAAGCTTCTTTTTTGGTCAGATTTGTGACGTCATGGCGTCATGTCTTCTGGGTTGATTGACTTTGTAATCACCTTCTTTGCACCATTCCTTCGTACACCGGGGTACGGGCATGTATCCTGCGCGTTGGAGACGCTTTCTCTCGCGCTAAATCCGGATTTGGAAAGACGTGGCGGTGGCTATGCAGGGGGGCTGGGGGGCTTTGTCAATATGAAACCAGGATGTTGACATGTCCTGGTAGCTGCGAACACATACTTGGGTAAAGGGGGATTCTGCTTCAGAATTACGCAGCCCTGAGTTTTCTTCGTCGTACGATTTGAGGCTGATCTTCCTATTTTCAGGGGGAGATTCGTGGATGTTTCGCCGACGAGGCGTTTTGCATGTTTGGTCATGATTGTTGGAGTACTACCGAAGTGAGGAAGTGGGTGGGATGCTGCCCGACGGGAATGGGCTATATGACAGAATGGTTTATTTTTGTTCTGGAATAACTTTTGCTGGTTGTGGATTTGTTTTTACGAGTCCTGTTGAAGATGCGCGAAGATATCCACACGGTCACTATTTCGCAACAGGACTCACACGCGGTGAATCGAAGGCGCGGTGTGTATAATATGACGCGCAAATCGTGTGAATATGCTCTCCACGTCAAATTCACGATTTCAATCTATTAGTTTATGAAGAATTTTGTGCAAATGGCTTTGTAGTAAGGTGTGTGTTTTCGAAGTCCAGGTGTAGCGTGTCTTTATAGATTTCCTAATGTAGTGCATCATTCTCTAGCGAATATATGAGAAAGTTGATTCTTTGGAGATGTATATATAAAAAACTGTCAGTACAGACTTGGGTCTACGCCAGGCATTCTACAAAGCATCTCTAGGGGTTCAGAAGTTTTCGTGGATCCTAGTTGAGTGTTTGAACCCCGACCGTCCTTCAAGATAGGGAGAAAAGTGGGCAAAAATATCTGCTCCACTATCTCCACGATAGACACCTCAGAAGCTCCACTCTACATGGATTCGCGCTTCACTTCCACATTGAAACTGTCAACGTCTAAGCACATCGAATGGACGTTGAGTAGATAGAAGATTTATCGAGTTTTTAAATAAACATGCCAGTCTCTGGCTTCGTAGAACTAAAGTCAAGTCCGTACGTAATTATTTTCGGTGGCAACCAGGAGAGTGGTGTGTATAAACTACAGCGCTGTAGATGAGGGGAGCAGAAATTCTCATAGACCGTGGTAGACGTTCTGGGGGTGGGGGGTAAGCGCAATTGAATTAAAAACAAAGAACAAAAGGACAAGAAGTCATGGCACGATGGGGGGAACATAGAAACATCGCACGGGCTATGGAATGAATTTCGTGAAAAATGGGTAGGTGCCACGTTGGATCTACGTTCACCGGTAGTTCACCCAACGCGCACACCAATTTCAACGTCATCCACAATTGATATTTCGCAATAGTCAAGGGTTCGAGATTGTCTTAGTACAAGCACAGCAAATGTTTCCGCATTGCAACACAATTTTAAAAAACTTCAAGTAACAGGACACTATTATTGAAACACCCATAGCTATGGGCGATGCGCGCTAATTAAAAGCCAAGAGTTTGGTACTACACGCACGCACCCGAAAGTGCTCTGCAAACCCGCCCACCTCCACAGAACCGTGACATCCACCCCCACACTACATCCTGATGTGCTTTCGTATGCGCTCTGGCCCCTAAAACTCGCCCTCTCCCAAGCACCTTGTCAGGGGAATGGTGTCCTTGATGCACAGCTGGATAATGCCGTTGACCCATGCAAGGTCGCCGTATTGCTTTGACTCGAACGAGTCGGCCTGGTAGTGGGAGAGGGAGCCGCCTCCTCCAATAGAGCCGGTCCAAACGTCTCCCTGAGCGCGGTTGGTCCATGGGTTGCTGACGAAGCAGCCGTACTTGCCAGTGGGTACATCAGCCATGAGGGTCTGGTCCTGGCTGTTGCCTGTCGTCCATGTCTCGGTGTAGTCAATGGACATGGAGGCAGTGAGGAAATCGGCAGCAACAGACAGCGAGGACGAAGTACCAACGGCGATGCTGTTACTGATGGAGTAGCCTTGGGCCACGGAGATCCTGGTGCCAGAGCCGGGTCCGCCCCTGACAATCGAGCTCATTTGCACGTCCCAGCCGAGGAAACGGGTAACCTCGCCTGGGACGACGAGTTCTGTGGCGCGCTTTTGTACACGGCCGTTGGCTTGCAGGGTCTGGTTTCCAGAGTAGGTGATGAGGTTGGCATCGAGGTACGATGGCATGGGGGGAACTTCCGCCTTGATGCCGGCGTTGAGAGCCTCGAACTCAGAGCGCTTCATGACCTTCATGCGACCGTTGCCGTGGAGAACGACATCGTCTTGAGTGATCTTGATGGCGGCGTTGGAGGGAGCTGGAGCTGCCGCAACCATGGCGGCGCTGGCAGCGAGGGCAAGGGCTGAGGTGAAATGCATCGTTGCAAATGAAGGATGATAACGAATGTGTTAACTTGTGAAGAGAGGGTGTTCTGTTGATGTTGCAGAGCCCGATGATGTGATAAAGACTTCTGGAGAGCGGAGGGCATACGATACTTATGCTGGAGTTGAAAGACCACCAAACGATAACATTGAACCAGCATGACCTACCTGAGTACCGATCCCCACTGTCGGCCTTGGTGTGTCGACATAGTTGCAGTATCATGGCGGTATTCGGTGCGAACATTTGACGAAGGATCGTGTATTGTGGGGTATCACAATCGAAGGATCAAGGCACTATGCGTCGCTAAGACGTAAAAAGTGTCTTCGGTGATTTATTGTTTCGCCTTGTCAATAACGTGACTAGGCTTCGACGCCACTTCCCTGGCCCGATGTTCTCCGATTGGGGTTGTGCGGGAACACGAGCTCGCCTTGCATTTTCGGCCCGAAGCGCATGACATACACAAGCGTTCCG
Source organism: Stemphylium lycopersici (assembly GCA_003268315.1). NCBI lineage: Eukaryota > Fungi > Ascomycota > Dothideomycetes > Pleosporales > Pleosporaceae > Stemphylium > Stemphylium lycopersici. Next base: position 20,523 of record QGDG01000088.1, on the reverse strand, counting down.
ACTACCCGGCGTTGTATACATCCAAGACCTGCTAGCCGTCGTAAATGCCACCCCAGACTACTTTGCTAGGAAACGTGTTCGGGCCACCTACCACTCACCCGATGATCTTGTCTGTATTCCTTGAAGGATTCCTGATACACTGCTTTAAAGCAATTTTAATCGCTGTGACAATCGCCACAATTTCACCGAGATGGCCAAAGGATGCCTTGGCATTCCGTCACACGTGTAGACGGCAATAGTAGCGGTAGGAAAAGAGGTTCCATCTTGATGAGCGTCTTTGCCTATTTATCTCGCCTTCGCACTTCATGTTAGAGCACAATCAAGCCACCATTCGTTCAGCTTACCTCCTAATCACTACCACCACTCGTTTTCACAAACGTAACCTTTTCACACCACAACCATGCACTTCTCCACCGCTCTCCCTGCTCTCGTCGTCCTCTTGAGCTCTTTCGTCGCTGCCGACCTTCACTTTGCCGGTGTCTGCGTCGACAAGATTGGCGGAGCACAGGTCTACAACGCTGATGCTACTCAAAAAGCGTGCAATGCGTACCTGCACCGAAACACTGGTAGCAAGCAATGGGACCAATGCCCTGACTGCGTTATGGTAAGTACTCGAGAGAACGGATTGCAAAGTACCATTAGAGCTGACTGGCAACACAGAAAAACATTGGCAACCTGAACGTTTGCCATTCCGGGGACTGGCACATTGGTGGTGACGAGCTAAGCTACTACTGCAAGCAGAACGGTGCTCGTGGCTCATTGGCTAGCTAGATTACTCACTCGGTTAGTTGGGGTTAGTGAAGACGAGAGGGTGTTGGTTGAGGATCAAGCAAACTTCCCTTTCACCACATGTAATACACTACGAGAGTTGTGGCTCTCTGCAGCGATTTGGAGGCGTTGAGATGCAAGAAGATTGGAATATAATCAGTCCTACTCGCAAGTATCCGTGTTTAGCAGCTGTGATTAATGCCAATGTGATAGACGGTGAGGGCGTTGAGACGATCATTTGTCATAGCTCTTGCATCTCTTAAGCGCTGGAATCCGTGCTTCTGGAGCAGTTGGGGCACTAGCGTCTTTTACGTTCGCGGGCACCTAGATGATCACGTGGATAAGAATGTGGGCCACGATGCCCGTGCGCAAAACCAACGCCAGGACCCGCAACAACTGAGTTGGCAAAAACCTGTTTAACAGCGTTGTCGACTTCTCCACTTAGGCCAGCATTCGCCCCTTTTATTTGGAAAAGAAGCGATCGTTATCAGTAGAAGGAATCGAAAACTTGTTCATTTTTTCCCTAGATCATTGATTTTGGCGCCGTCTTGCTGATGGTAAAGTTCCAGCGAGGGAAGTGCAGGTACATCCCTTTGCGGTTGCGGATGACGGCTTCGTGCGTGGTGAGACCGATCAAGTTGCCTGCGCTCTTCCCCGTCTGGCCATAGTCGGAGGGAAAGACTTCAACCTCATCGCCATACTTAAGCGTAAGCGGGCCGTTATCCAAGAAACCCACGTTTTCGGGCATCGAGGTCGTATTCAAAGTACGGTCTAGTAGAGCGTTTCCGTTTAGCGTGGTTGGCCTCGGCATCTGTTTCCTCTTTCTCTCCAGCTCGGACACGAACCTCTCGACCCAAGAGAATACCTTGGGGTATTTCTGCGCGTTGAAATGCTGAACCGGAAGACTGCCCTTCATCATCGGGTCAATCATCAGCCATTTGAATGGCCAAACTGCATCTAAATCGGCCAAAGAGGGTTCCTTCGTTCCCAATACCCAGTCTCGACTGTCGGCGAGGAAGGTGCTCTCTAGAAGATCAAAGGCCTGCTGTAGATGCTGCGCGCCGTCCGGCCTACCAGCCTTCATGCTATCAGCAGTCAGTCTCCTTCCCATTAGCTTTTGGCGATCGTCCACGAATGCTTTGTTTGACAGAAAGCTTCCATCCTGCCAGTACGGCATCATCTTTACCGCGTTGAAGAAGATACCGCCATCCACAGTCCAGCTTTCAAAAAGCTTCCTAATGCCAGCCTCCATGGGCGTCGACAGAGCAAGCGCGCTCCCGGGATACAGTGTCTCAAGCTTGGAGATGATCGAACGGGAGTCGCAGTAGACATCTTTTCCTATTGCCAAGAGCGGGATCTTACGGTAGCCGATTCCAATGGCTTCGAGATCCGGGCGAGGCATGAACGGTGGCTGAATCTGCAAACATATAAGCAGGACTGGACGAGTAGGTGCTGGGCACATACGCTCTCATCGTATGGGATCCCACGAAGCCATAAATACCACAAAACTCTATGCGAAAAGATCGAACCCTCGTAGTGAAACACGATGGGATTTTCCACAGGCGCCATCTTTTGGTCTAAGGTTCTCCGCAGGGGAAACGAGTGCTTATTTCGCAGTGGTTTGGAAACGAGCAGTTTCACCCAGGGTAATGCGGGAGGGCCTGTCTTTCAGTGTTTCCATCCCCTCACTCCAGGACGTCGGGTTGGTTCGGCCATGACATACGCGGACCTATCATGCGATCGAGATTAATCAGGCTCCATCGGGTCATGTTGCAGAATCAGGCTGAGCGACGATAGTGTCCGAAGGTTGTCGGCCGAGAAACCCGTGTGGATGGTGCCTCGGCACACGATACACGTGGAGGACGAGCTGGAATTGAGGGTGACGCAGGGATTAGCCGAACCATTTCTGATTGGCTGATTTCCAGTAAGCATGCAAATAATTCGCATGCTGGACTGCCGAGTCGGTTGCAGAATCCTTTCGCATTCGTCGGTTCCAGATCCGCGGTTGTATAATGCGTCATCGTGGTCTGGGCGTTTACCCTCCGCAGCTTGGAATGATCGCCTTGTGGGTAGTATGTACATCAACGCTAGCACCGCTTCTTAGCCTGGTGCAGTGTCTTCTGTCCGGATTCTTTCAAGACCATCCTGGATTTGCATTTCCACAAGTGTTGATCTTGTACGCGTACAAAACCAATTCTAGGACACTCTTTACTACCGTAGGTGTATGAATGATGACTGGTTGAGCATATCCGTAGGCTTGCATCAGCTACATCTTTCCCCGCTGGGATCTACCCCGCCGGACAGGCTACGCCCTATGTAGCGCCACCCCTACATGTAGTCCAATACATTAATACGCCAGACTTCGCGGGATGTCGCCCGCCTAATGCGCACCCACCTCCACCTTCTTGTCTTTGCGTTATGCCTCCAATCACGCTTTGGTTTCTGCAAGCATCTCGATGCATCCGAACCGCATGGTTACTAGAAGAATTGGAGCTTGAATACAATGTCAAGTTCTCGGAGAGAGTGAATCAGAAAGCGCCGGAAGATTTCAAGATCGCGTCCGGAAATCCACTTGGAAAGTTTCCAACAATCCAAGATGGCACTCTGACGGTCTATGAGAGTGGCGCTATTAGCGAGTATGCCAGATGCTACGACAAAGCCGGCGCGAAAGCTGACGCGGAACAGCTACCTTTGCGAAACGTACGACAAGGAAGGTCGACTGTTGCCGCATGAACCTAGAGAGCGCGTCAAAGTTCGTCAATGGGTGCATGCTGCCGAAGCAACTTTCGGACTTCACGCTCTCGCCATCTTGTACGCGCGATGGAACATCCCCAAGGATGCGCTAGAGGGAGTCCTCGAGGCAGCCGAGAAGGGAATGTCGGCTAATGTGCAAAACGACCTGTCATGGCTTGAAACCGAACTCTCACTTTCTCCGGGTGAATTCCTCTGTGGCGACCACGTTACTGCTGCGGATATCATGGTGCAGTTCGTCGCGGAATTTATCATAGCGAGGGAGTTGGGAACGCAGGGGAAAGAGTACCCGAATATCAACAAGTGGGTGAAGCTCTGTAGGGAGACCGAATCTTACAAGCGTGCCGTGGAAAAGACTGGACACAAGTTGTAGGAATATAAGTGGTTGGCCAGGGCAAAGCATTTGAGTCTCCAGTAATAGGAAATATCTACAGACTAGCGATTTTCTACCCAAAGGAGTGCCTTGGTCAAGCCAGCAGGAATATCTCTTGTCGTTGCGTTGTAGCCTCCATCCGCCGTTCTGGGTGGGTCGCAGCAGTCACAAACCTCCGCTGACATGCTGCAACTACCGTAGGGCACTTTGATGGTGAATTCGGTTCAATATGGAACACTCCGATTGCGAGCCGCACATGCGAGACCATGACGCCGCTCGAGAATCTCGAGATCACGCAACTTTCACGTGTGTCGCACCAGCTTCCCCCAGCCCCACCAACGCGACGCCACTAGGCCCATCCACCGGGAATCTCGCAGCTTCTCCGAGCGACCCCACACCTATTCCTTCCACATCACACATTGATACGCCATACCCGCACCGCAAACGTACCACATCTTGCTTCTTCATCGAGGCCGTCCAGTGCCACGCGCCTCTCTCCCGGGCCCGTTCAACATAGTCTTCACGATAAGCCAACAGCTCGACTCGAGTTCGTTCACCAAGAAGGGCAAACACGACTCGCTGCTCGAGGTCACTGCTCCAACCCACCACAAGCGCGCGTCCGCAAAAGACGCTCTACACTCAGGCCTCCGCTTCCTCATCGCTTGGCCTCACAACACCCTACCGGCTTCCAAGAAGCACATTACCTCAAACGCAATCGCTCATCATTGCAAATCACGTCTACTTCACGCCCTGTGCAGTGACCGAGATGACATAGAGCAGCAGATTCTTTTGGATCGCACTCGGTCCAGCTAAGCTAAACTGACGCTGTAACAATCTACAAAGGAATTCGGTCCTGACCGCCAACACAAACTCAAATCTCAATCTATGAGATCCTTCTCGTGCTTGTTCTTGCCCAGAACTGCCTCGATCTGGCCGAGTCCCATACGTTGGCCGACGTGCTCTGGTGGGGGCTTGAAGTTGCCTTTACCGTGCCCGCTGAAATGAAGCTTCCAGGTGGATGCGTCGGAGGAAAGATAGCTCCAACTGTCATTGAGATACCACCTCTCCGAGCCTATCTGAACAGTCTTGACTGCTCCCATGAGGCCCGGAGCAGGCCGCAAGTCCTTCAGTCCAGCAACCAGCTTCAACAGGCCAAGGATGAATGTTGTGGCAATTTCACGGCCTACGCATTCATGCGGACCGGTGCTGAAAGCCGGAATCACGCCGTTTTGCTTGCGGGTTGGGATGAACTTGTTGGCATCAGGTACGGCGCTTGGGTCACGGCCAGCCTGGCCGATAAGCAGCAGAATACCATCACCAGCGTTGATGTTCTTCCCATCCACTGTCGTAGCCTGCGTCGCAATGCGGAGATTACGCTGTGCTGTTGTCATACGGATTGCCTCCATTACGTACAAACGCAGTGTCTCATCGTCGCTGGCGGCTGCGAGCGACTGCACTCGGCTCCAGTGTTCCCTGTTCTCCTCTTTGAGGAAGAATTGCAGGATCTCGCAAAACTAGGTACTCTGTCAGACTCACAGTTTGGATTGGATACTTGGATGAACTTACTGTTGTGACTGGTATACCAATGCCGCCGAAGGACAGCAACCAGGCAAGGTCAGCTGTGCGTTCCTGACTTACACCCTTGGCAAGGTAACCCTGTACGATTTTGTGTCCACATGAGCGAAGGGAGCCCTTCTTGATACTAGAACTTCGGGGCTTGTACTTGCTCGAGAGCAAAGAGGCAACATGACCCGCCAACCCCGGATTTCCTTTCTCGTCTACTATGTCCTGAACCAGAGCGCGAGATGTTTTACTCATAATCTCAGCACCCTCTTGAGCCCAGCGACGCCGGTTCCAGGACATTGCGGGATCGTTGTTGTTGGCACCCCACACACGCATGTTGAGCATATGCTTGTAGAACTCCGCAGTCGACAGCGAACCGCTCGGGTTTTCGTCAGTACGGAGGTCAAGGTAGAAGAGATCCGAGAGCAACTGCGCATTCAGTGGAATTGCAAAGTCGCGAATGATGTCGATTTGATTGAGGCCTTTCTTCATCTCGAAAGATTCCTTGGCTAAGAGTTTGGAGCCCATCTCAGCGACAAAGTTGGAAATAGAGGCCTCAATACCCGGTACGTCATGGAAGACGTCGCGCACCAAGCGCTTCTGTGCAGCATTCTCGGGCTTGTCGCCAGCAAGCATGAACCAGCTGAACTCTCTGCCCGTGCCTGGGAAGTAGTCATTGACAGGTGGAAGCCAAGGTACAACGAATCGCTTCTGATCTAAAGAGACCTCTTTCACAGCGGCGCTCGAACCAACAACATGAATGTGCCGTGGAGGTTTGGGGTCATCGTGTGTGTACAGATGGATGGTACCGATCTCCTTCGCGATGGCCTCATTTGCCTTCTTTGTGTACATGGGCTGCATAGCATGCAATGAGTTGAATGGGAACCAGCCAGGCAATGCACGCTGAATGAGCTTATACATCATGGATCCGCCCAGGGTCTTAAAGTCTGCTTGGACCTCGTTGTAGCCCCACGCAGTAAGATTGCTGACCGTATAGTCGAGGGTGTTGAACCTGTCAGAGCGCACCAACGTGATGGCATCCGACAAGATCGCTCGACCGACCGAGTACGTCGGACAAATACCGCAGCCTGGGTTCATGGCCGGCTTGTGGTTCTCAATCATGAGACCAGGGTACATCTCGACCATGTCCGGGTGAGTGTACAGCTTCTCTAGCGTAGCGGCGATGTCCTTGTCGGAATTGATGTCGGCAAAGGTGGCATGGCGCTTGAGCCCAAAGAAGTCTCTGAACTCGTTGAGACTGGCGACTTGCCACTTCCGCCCTTGCATGATACCAAGAATTTCAATCACACGAAGAGCTTTGGGGACGTTGCGAGCGCCGAAGCATCCTGCTGGGTCTTCCATGCCTTCCTTCATCACCTTGACAAGATCCTCGTCCTTGAACCTGCCGTCCTCTTGCCGTTTTAACCAGTCGAACTCTCGCTTGCTGGGGTCTGGATTGACGTTTCCGAAGAACTTTTGCAGACCAGTCAACAGCTCGTACATGTCAAGGTTGTTGATTTCTTCCATGGTTTTACCTGGGAACTCTGATTTGAAGAAGGCTTCGGTCCACTTCTCGTCTCGCTTGGAAATGCACGAGTGGAAGCGGTACAGCAGATTGAACTCGACACTGACTTGGTTCCCAATACCGCGCGGGGCGCCCTCGGGATCGAAGTGCTTGTCGATGTCAACACGGGGATCCAATGTCCAAGTGCTGTCGGAGTGATGTGTGTTGGTGATAGCACGGAGATAGTCACCCAGACAGATGTTGATGTAGAGGCCACCGACGATCAGCCTAGCTGTGTTGAAGAGATCGTGGTCCTGCTTAGCCACAGCTCTGGCTACATCTTCCGGAGATGCATCCTTGACCGTCGTGAGAGTGAACCGGTCGTTCTCGTTGATCTTCAACAGTACATCGGCAACGTAGTTGTGGAATCTGTCTGCAGAGATGTTAGTGTTAGTCTCACATCAGCTTTGGTAATCCGAACTTACTGTACATGACAAGCATCACATTGACGCCCGGGGGTTGTCCCAACAGGCGCTTCTCGTGAAAAGTGTCCGGCTTCAGCTTGCCTTCCTTCATTGTACGGATTTCTAGCTGGTCTGCAAGGCTAGATCCGTACAGCGGAGCCAAGTCGAGGTACGAAGATGTGTCTGAGATGTTGTTGTTGGTCCTGTTAGTCCTGAAGATGTCGTGGACGATGATGGCAGCATGGTAAAACAATATCGATGAGATGCCCGCGGGGTTCTCCTTGAAGGTGCCTTCATCGCGGGCCATGAGCAAGTCGAAAAGGAGCCCGGGGTCTGGCTTTACGCCATGAAGCTTCTTGGATGTCGCTACCGACTTTGCGTATGGTGTGCCCGCCCGGCCGAGATCGGGGCTCAGGATGTTGTTGTAGCTTCCGTCTGGGGTTCGGTACTGGTGCATGGCATGCGGTGGCAGGGGAATCGTCTCAGTGATTTCCACGCCATTCTCAGGAGACTTGTACGTGATGCTGTCGGTCGGCCTCGTTTCTGACTTGTCGCCTTCAACCTTGACTTTGAGGGAACCGCCCATGTAGCTCAAGGGGGGATGTTGAAGGTTGTCCCATAGGGTGTCTATCAGTTTGTTGGTGAGATTGATCCGCGTCTGTGAGCCCTCGGGCAAAGTGGTGAGAACTTGGATCAGCTTTTCTGTCGCCCCATTCTTGTCATCAAGAGGCTCGCCCTTCTTGAATAGACCCTCGATGATGGGAAGGAGTTCGTGAGGCTTGATCTTACTACGCACTGAAGCGTAGTCGCGGAGAAGAGCGGCAGTGATCGCTTTTGGGTCGGCAAAGAAAGCCTTCGCCTTCTTTTTCTCGCTGTGATAGTCCTCGCCTGCCTGGTACTTTTGGTCGGGTGCCGTGGCTTTGGCGATATCACCAGAGTAGTTGTACAGTACGACTGTTGCTGCACTGGCAAGCGCAGCCGCACCGATCTCCACAGCGTTGGCGACCATGATGCAAGAAGAGAATGAAGAAAGATGAGTAGCTGGGATGACGGCGAGATGACGGCAACCACGCACTCTTATACACGATCCCACGACGACCAGTCGTTTACAAACACTCTCAATCCGTAACTATTCACACCTGATGACATAAAAACAGGGTCCAGCAGTTGCATCTGAAGCACTAGGCAGTATGGAGGCAATGGGCTTCAGTGATGGCGCCACCCCCGCCCCTGGCCTGCCTTATCAGCGCAAACAAGCAATGTTCAATCGCTCTACCCGACGCAAACTTCGGTCGAATCATTGTCATACACGATCTAATTCTTTGGATGAGACCTTCGTATCTCTGTGTCTAGACCAAATTGCGCAGCATTTTGGCGGTGAGGCCCTAGCGCCCAGACGGCATCTGAGGGGAGCCATTGATACAAGGCCTTTCAGCTTGCCTCAGATCGGTCCTTCTCGTTGAAAAACGAAGTATGGTGGGGAGGAAGAACTGATGTTCTTTTGATCGCTTCCACAGGGCTGCGGGTTTAAGCGCTAGATTCGGGATCGCCCGTATGCAGGTGCTCCCTCACCGCCTAATGGCGTCGTATCCACCAATGACATGAGCTGCAAGCGTGCTGACACTCATCTATTTTGGAAAAAAGCATTGTAGGATGCGGAGGTGCGGTTGCAGCCGTGTCTCTCCAAATCGCTCCCGAGACGGATCCCTACGTTCCCATCCGTGGTCCTACCGCGTGTTGGCACGCGAGCTGAATGTCAAGTTCTACGTCGGCCATAGCCACCACCCGCAATAAATATGCTGCCATTCCTCTACTAATCTCACTCTTGATTCGGATTTATGCACTATCGACTACCCCTCTTTTTAGTCATTGTCTATTGAGGGAGCCATTGATCCTTCACACTGTGCGCAAGACTGCATCACTTCATTCCTTCGATTGCCCAGCCGGCCCCACGCCTCTCATTCATACTAGTAGCTTCTCTGTGACTGGCCTAGTACCGCGTCATTTACCATCATGCCTCATTTCATTGATCAGAAACCTGAGGCGGGCCCACGTACCCCGAGGAAGCTTGTTCTCTGTTTCGATGGCACTGGCAATGTGTTCAATGGAAACACTTCGGACACGAACATCGTCAAGTTATACGACAAATTTGACAGGAAAGATCCTTCACAATACCACTATTACCAGAGTGAGCAACTTGCAACCATCTATTGATCTGGCATAAAGTTAACAGGTTAATCGTGCAGCCGGCATTGGCACATACCACACCGATGGAGGCCCCATCAATAAGGGCTTCTTTGGCAACATCAAGTCAAACATCTCCAAAGGCATAGACAGTGGCTTTGCCACAACCTTCGATGCCCATGTTATCGCGGGCTACCGCTTTGTCATGCGGTACTACCGTGAAGGGGACAAGATCTACATCTTCGGCTTCTCTAGAGGTGCCTTTACCGCCCGCTTCCTTGCACGCATGATATACAGAGTCGGCCTACTCTCGGAGGGCAACGAAGAGATGATCCCTTTTGCTTACGATTTGTACCATCAGTATGTTAAGGGAAAGATTGATGCACCCGCGCAAGAAATAGAAGGTTCTCCAGCTGCCACAGGCACCGAGACCGATCCCCTCCTTCACCACGACGCATGCGCGGACGAATGTGCTGAACCCGACCAGCAACAGATCAATAAGAACAAGCTCAATGCTTTCAAGACCACTTTTTGCCGTTCGGAAGGCGATGGTAATCAGGGCATCAAGGTACATTTCCTGGGCATGTTTGACTGCGTCAGCAGCGTGTCAGTCCTCGACAGCCCCTTTGGCACGGCACCAAAAGCCGTCTCGATTCTTGGGACCGCCCATCACGTCCGCCACGCTGTCGCGGTTGACGAGCATCGCGTCAAGTTCAAGGCGGCTCTACTCCACCAAGATAACAACCACCCTCTCAAGAAGGAGGAAGATATCAAGGAAGTCTGGTTCCCTGGCAACCACGGCGACGTTGGTGGAGGGTGGCCAGCTCCGCCACCTGCGACGGCTCCCGCGGCCAAGCACGAAAGGAGTTGGTGGCGTAGAATTTTCACAAGCTTGAAGGAAAAAGAGGCCTCAAACGCAGGCACAGACCCGTATCAAATGAGCGATATACCTCTCGCTTGGATGATCCGTGAGTTAGAGTTGATAGGCGAGAAGGACCCGGAGTCGGCGCTCAAATGGAACACAAGAAAGAACGGTTTCAAGAGGCATTTCTTCATGAAGCTTGACCAGGCGTACGATAGCCCAAGCCATGATACCCTCAAAATTTCAGGTGGCTCCTCGCTCTTCAAAGTCATGTTGTGGAACTTCATGGGTAAGTCTCCCATGCATACCTGCCCCCAACGTTGAAGGCAACATATTGCTAACAGAACCAAACAGAATGGCTACCGATACGACGCTGGGAATTGCTCAAGATCAAGGGGGGCCCTGGATACGAGTGGGGATACATCACGTGGCCTTTTAATCGAGGAGCATCACGTGACATACCCGAAGGCGCTCTTTTACATGACTCTCTCCTCAAGAGACTGACGAGCATGAAGCACCCAGGCTATCGCCCCAACAACAATCGAGGTGATGGCTCGGCTGCTTGTTTGGTGCCCGAGAAGTTTTCCCTTGAGCAGGAAGATGTGGGGACGGAGAAATCGGCTACTGGCGTTGGTGAACCTCGCGGTATCCATAATATTTACACGCTCGAAGGCGAGGGGTCGGCTCGTACGAATGGTCGCGGAGGGATGCGGAAGAGGGTGTTTTAGTATACGGACTTCCTATGGGGGGGGGGGGTGCCTTTTTTATGTTGTAGGAGTACCTTGTCTTCGTGTATTTGGATGCGCATTGTTATCGAGCTTTTGGGTTTCGTATAATAGTGAATTGGCAACTATTGCACTCTGTGGACGCGCATGATTTCAGTGTCTATCGGTTTCTGAAAGGTGCAGATGGAGCCAAGTGTAAATGGTGGATGCTCGGAGACTAGTCGGACGGTATGATGTCACCGACACTCAACACTGCTTGACATGCGCGAGAGCTTTAACGACCATGTCATGTTCAGGCTTGCGCGCACTCTCAACACACAATTTATAATGAAGGTAGACCCAGCAGTTGTCAAGCTTCTCGGCTTGAATCCCGACAAGACCACTGTCTCGTCCGCGGGCGGAGGCGGCATGAGTTCAGCATCGACGTCCAAAATCGTGTCGCAACTCGACGATGGCACGGAAAAGGCATATTTCATGAAGACAGGCAGCGGAAAGGAGGCAGAAATAATGTTTGAAGGTGGGTCTTGCTCGCCGACGGGTTTGGGCTGGCTAATAAACTGACAGCACTATGAAAAGGCGAGCACGCATCCCTCAAAGCCATCCATGACGCCGTACCCACACTCTGCCCACAGTCCTTTGGTCACGGCCAATTCGAGGCGCAGGCATCGAAATCCTTCCTTGTGACCGATTTCCTTCATCTCACCTCCCGCTCTGCTTCCAAATCGTCAAAGGCGCAATCGCTGGCCGCCAAGCTGGCCAAGCTGCACACGACACCGGCACCCGTACCCGATGGCTACGATAAGCCCATGTTCGGCTTTCCGGCCACGACATGCTGCGGCGACACACCGCAGGACAACAGCTACAAAGAGAGCTGGGCAGATTTCTACGCTGAGAATCGCCTCATGTTCATCGTGCGATTCGCAGAGCAGAGCGGCAGGAAAGACGCCGACGTGCGGAAATTGGTAGAACAGACGGCGACTAAGGTCGTGCCGCGATTGATTGGTGACAACCATCTCAACAATGGAAACGGCGTCACACCAGTTGTTGTTCACGGCGACCTCTGGAGTGGAAATGCGAGTGTAGGCGTTATCGGCAGCAACAAGGGCGAGACCGAAGAGGTCGTCTTTGATTCCTCGGCTTGCTACGCGCATAACGAGTTTGAGCTCGGAATTATGCACATGTTTGGTGGTTTTGGAGGCAGCTTTCTCAAGGAGTATCATGAATTATGCCCCAAGACAGAGCCAGTCGAAGAGTACGAGGATCGCGTGCAGCTGTACGAGCTCTACCATCACCTCAACCACTACGCGTTATTCGGGGGAAGTTACAAAAGTGGTGCGGTGAGTATGATGAAAGATTTGATCGGGAAGTATGGAAGCGATGGTTAAGGAAACGGTGAAGAAATCGCATTGATTGGTCAAGTATCTACGATTTGAATGTATGCCGACATACGATGCAGCCAGCCCGCCACTATCTATCCATGTCTGCCGACTACAGCAACTCTAAATGTGTACCCCGATGCTCGCAAAGGCTAGCGACGCAAGCTTAGTAACTGCCACCCTCCTTCGACGCACCAAGACCGGCAGCCTGGATCGCGAATGTAGCTGCGGCCTCTGCGCTGCTTCCGTAGCTCAAGTGGCTTCCAGTAGCACCGCCGTCTCCGCCACCACCGCAGACCTGGTCAGCGGTGCCGCAGAACTGCTTGACCTTGTCGGCAGGGAGGTCGCCAACAGACTGACGCTTCAACGGGTCACCGAACTGGACACAACCGCTGACATCAGAAGCAGAAAGACCTTTGTTGAATGCGTTGTGGACGACCATGGCGCCCTGTGAGTAGCCAGACACGATAACCTTGGTGTCGGGGCACTGTGACTTGGCCTGCTTGACGAGGTCGGCCATCTTCTGTCCACCATCGCCACCGAGATTGGCATTACCAGCAGCCGAGGCGGGATAGTCGACACCCTGGACAGTAACGCGATCGTCGCCTAGCTGGTCGCGAATGGCCTTGAACATGGGCGGGCCAGAGACAGAGCCTACGTTGCCCATCTCACCGGTTCCACGGGCAAAGACGATGCTCATGTCTGTGCAGCAGTTCTTGTCGACGATGCCATTCTCTGAGCCACCGAAAGCGCTGGTCGATCCGGTCTGCGGCTTGCAGTCGGTGCCAATGGTTCCTGCACCGCCGGTGTTACCACTGCCTGTAGCTGCGGGTGCGGAAGCAGCACCGGTTTTGGTGGGTGTGGCTGGCGTATCAGCAGCGCCTCCACCGAGACCTCCACCTAATCCGCCCAGCATGTCCATCCATGAGAAGCCACCACCGGTCGTAGACTTCTTCGCGCCGTAGCCGCCGCCTAGACTTGGGAGACCGCCGGATGAGCTGGAACCGCCACCGAGGCCTGGCAGACCAGAGGAGCCGCCTCCTAGACCAGGAAGACCAGAGCCGCCACCGAGGCCAGGGAGACCGCCTGACGAGCTTGAACCTCCACCAAGGCTGGGAAGACCCGAACCTCCACCAAGGCTGGGAAGACCCGAACCTCCTCCAAGGCTGGGAAGACCCGAACCTCCTCCAAGGCTGGGAAGACCCGAACCTCCACCAAGGCTGGGAAGACCAGAACCTCCACCAAGGCTAGGAAGGCCAGAGCCACCGCCCAAGCTGGGGAGACCGCCCGTTGGAGAAGCAGAGCCTCCTCCTAAACCTGGAAGTCCTGAACCCCCGCCTAGACCTGGAAGGCCCGAGCCTCCACTCAGGTTGGGGACGCCACTGGGAATGATTCCACCAAGACCAGCACCGGCGTCAGAGCCGGCGTCAGAGTCGTAGCCGCCACTCGTTCTAGCTGAGTGCGGCGTGGCGGAAGAACCTGGGGGAGTCAAAGTGGTGGATGGAGCAGCAGGTCGAGAATTCGGGAAGGCGGATGCTACGCTGGCGAGAGCCAGAAGTTGGGCAGTGTAGTACTTCATATTTACTGCTTAATCGGTGATAGCAAGTGGTGATTCTAGGTACTGGATGAGGTTGACGATAAAGCGATTGTTGGCAAAAAAAAAGGGTTCTGAATCGATCGGTAAAGCGAAAAAGAAGGTAGGTCTACTACACAGCGAAAGAAAGGCTTTGGAACGGAGTGTCCAGGTAGGGTGAAAGCGAAAGTAGGATCGATTTCGATGCCCTTCTAAACTACTGGCAGACAACCATCCTCTTATACCAGTGGGCGAAGACCACATACGTAGGGTAGGTCCTCGGAACATCACTCTTACCAAGGCGAACAAGCGCCATCACCGTTTCGAAACGTTGCTTTTCCTCCATACTGTGATGAAAGGATTTCCTCAACACAACATACACTCCGCCGCCCCAGACAATTTACAGGGCTTTGCCTTGATCTGTGCAAGGAAAAACAGTCCAGCTTTGCGCCGCGTTCCCACTGATCACCGGCTATCCCCACAATTATTTCGTGAGAGATCAGCCCTCGGTCTACAGCGGCGGCATCGAGCATGTTCCCTTCATTAAAAGAATGTGTGATGTTGCGCAGGGAATGGGCGGGTGGGGATCCCCGTTGCGTTAGCGGCGGGGGGCGTAAAGCAGGTCACTAGGCTTGTTTCATGAACGGCTACCTGCCAGTGATGTGATGCGAGGCTTTGCCTTGTGCGGGCGGAATCGTTAGCCTATGCAATTGGTGTAGGTAGTTTATACAGGTAGTAGGATGGAATGCTCGTCTGGAGAAAGAGGACGAGGGTCCATGGTGAGAAATAACGGTCAAAACTCAATGCAGGTTAACAAATGGCGAGCGAAAACTTTCCACGGCATATGCGCATAAATGTCTCCCGGTTGTATGGAACCTTGGCTTGGCCGTTTCTTTGACTCGACAACGGCCTGGCTGCCTTGCTATCTGGAGTCCTCCGCCCAGTAAACCCGTTCGGCGTAGGGCTAGGAAGGAACGTAACTGCACCATCCGTCAAGCTTCCAAGTGTTCTGCAGTGAAGCTGCATGACGCAATCAGGCGAATGAGCTGGGGGTTACGAAGTGTTTGTCGCGTAGGGCTATTACTCGCGCATCCCATGTAGACGATGCGACGATGAGCCTCGGTAAACACCCCCTCAAGTGGGTCGGTCTCACTCTACTTCCTGGTGCAACATCTAACCTGAGTCGCACGCATTGCCTCCAAAAAGCACACCGTCTCATTCATGTTATCCAATGGCGAATCAGCATGCACGGGTTTAATGACTAGTACAGGTGGCTTGCGCTTGCACCCCCAAAACGTCCCGAAAGTTTATTCCAACGCAATTACAATCGCGCCATTTCCATGGCTGTCTAGCCCTTTCTCTTCCTCATTGCCGCTTCGACTTCTTCGCTCGCATTGTAGCCGTACAGCCAAGGCTGCACTTCGGGACATGTCCAGCGACTAGGGAACGCGCCTTGCAGCTCCTTGCCTAGCTGCCGCAGCATCATGGCATCGCGTCTTGCTTGTTCTGGGCCGTCGCGTAGATGGAAGTCTTTCCGCTGCTTGAATGTCTCCCGTACGATGCCTTCGCCTCTTGCTTTTCGCAGCTGCTGGAACAATTGCAGGGTCTCTGGTAAATGCGCTTTTGACCCAAAGTACTTGGGATCGAGAAGGAGGCCTAGAACTGCGCCGTCTTCGATCGACGAGTTTGCGCCCTGCGCGAGGTACGGTAGCATGGGGTGGCAGGAATCGCCAATGAGTACAAGGTTGTTCTGCGGGTTGATCCATGACTCCATCTCGGCGCGATGCATCAGTTTCCACTTATCCACCTTGTCGACATATTCCAGAAGCTGGGTCAACCTGGAGATCACAAACATGTCAGCCTTCTCAGCCGTTGGGTTAGGGGACGGAGAGTGAGGCAATAAAAGTGGAGTTATCCTTACACTGGATCCCACCCCCCAAACAACTTTCTCATTTCGTCCAAGTTGCCTTGTGTCCGCGCTACGCCCTCTTCCAGATCATCCGGTACGAGTAGAACGACGTTGTACACGTTTCCGCCGCGCATACTGTACGCTACCACATGGGCGTCTGGTCCCGCCCAGAATCGGCATGCGGGGTCTTGCACCATTGCCCTTAATTTCGGGTCTCCGATCGAGTCGAGTTTGAGGACAATACGGTACGCAAGATCGCCGGTGGGGAGGGGAGGATCATTGCGGCCGAGCATTGTTGACCGGCATGATGACCAGAGACCATCAGCTCCTACTATGAGATCGGCCTCGTACTCTTGCCCTTCTGAGGTCTTGACTCGTGCTTTGTCGCCTGATGCGCTGCCGAAATCTACGTTTGTCACTTTTGCGTTCAGCACGACTTGCACGCCTAGCTCTTTTGCTCGTTTGACTAGTGCTTGCTGCAGGTCTACGCGGTGGCAGTCGGAAAATGGTGCGCCGTATTTGCGCCGGATGTTTGCGTTGAAGTTGTCTTCGTTGGCGAGGGTCTTGCCGCGGTAGTTGTATACTGTAAGCTTTGTCGGCTCACAGACTTGATCTCGGATTGTGTCGTATACGGTCCAGTTTTGGAGGAGACGGGTCGCGTTGGGTGTTAGTTGGAGTCCAGCGCCGATCTGATGTGAGGTTTAGTCTACTGCGTCGCACTTGGGTAGGAATCACGCGCACCTCAGCGAGTTCCTTTGCCCCTTCTAATACTGTTATTGAGTGTCCGGAGAGAGCGCATTGTATCGCGGCCGCGAGACCCGAAAGCCCTGCTCCTACAATGACAATATCCAGCCGGTGAGCCATTGTCGCGATTGCCAATAATCTGATCCCGGCGATGGCGTTGAAGAGCAACAATAAATCAAGCCAGCGAAGGGTACAAAGACACGTTCTAACAATGTCGTGATGCCTTACCTCAATTTGGACTTATGCACGGCATACAGATCTATCTCCGTACCCACGGCCTTCACGTCGTTGTCCGACCGGGCGTGATTCGCATCGTCGGTCCTGCGATTGGGTATGTCTTCTTCCGGGGCGCTATGAGTGGGGTCGCTCCGGCACCTTGCGCGGGACACGCACCCCACTACCCGACCCAGATTCCGCCAACCCAAGAAACGATATTTCTCTCGATCGGGCTGTGGCGTCGCCGAGACGCCCTTTCAGGCCGACATTCGATTGAGAGAGGCGGAATGGACTGTACACAAGCCAAGCAAGAGATGAAAGCCCTGCGCAGCACGTGGATGTCGCCGGAGCAGCTTGGGGTTGGGCCAAAACGAAGGGTCTTGTCAGAAGAGCTCCTGGAGAATCGCCCTCGTTGATAGGGTGCCAAAATACGGTATGAAAGTGCCTTGAGAGGCTCATAGCAAAGGTGCAGCTATGCGCTATTCACTGCGGTCGTACAAAGCTCGCAAACCGATCCGCGAGTTCCTTACCAACAGCTCGCGATTAAAGGTGCGACAAGACCGCGCTACTACTGCATCTCTTCCGGCCTGGAATGACCTCAAAGTGCGCATGTAGGCTATTTTGCGTGATACTTGCTTCTGTGCGGGGTCGGGATCTCTGCACACATGAAATTCATAGTATGTGACAACGAGTTAGACGAAAGACGAGAGGGGGCTCAGCGTTTAACAGGACACAGAAGGCTGCATCAGTCATCAGGCGCTATAAGCCACCTGCTGCACATTTTGGATGGTTTCCAATCCTCGGCTTACACGTATCTGTTTTCTCAGCCTTGCTACTGTTGCCTGCCAAGTGGAAACATTCATGAACAAAGCCTTGCACGTCCAGCATCATCATCTTCACGTCCTAATCTGCGACTCTGTTATTCCATATCCTTTTCGCTCATATCCGCAGGATTGCTTCGATCTAAGACTATCACTCCTAGCGCTCCCCTCACGCAGTCATCCGGCTTACTCACATCATGAACGAGCCCTCCTCCGCCGCGACTTCACAAGCCCTGGTCCTCCCCGGCGTAAGCCAACTCGCATACGAACCCATCGATTCCGAAAACGGGGAGATTCGCGTAGCAGAACTGCTACCTGGGCAATACAATCACCCCGTCGAGCTGAGGCTGCATACGAAGAATCTAGATGATCGACCTGACTACGAAGCTCTCTCGTACGCGTGGGGTAAAACCATGAGCCCTCGCAGGGCTCTCCTAAACGGCTGCCCATTACACATCACAGAAAGCCTCGACCTCGGGCTTAGACGCCTTCGTTTTGTTGACCGTTCTCGGATTCTATGGGTCGATGCTCTATGCATTAATCAAGGCGATATTCAAGAGCGATCACAGCAGGTACAACACATGGCTATGATATACAGCTCGGCTCGAGAGGTCTTAATTTGGCTTGGTGAATGGCCGAGGTCTTCCCGATGTCCGGACTCTGAGACTTGTCAGACAACGTGGTCGTGGCGCCAAGAGCGAGTCGATGGAGATCCACATTGGTTTCACTTCATGGACCATTTCCTGGACATTTTAAAGCGGCCCTGGTTCCATCGTGTTTGGGTCATTCAAGAGGTTGTCCTGGCTAGGCACGAACAGATCGTGCACGTAGGCAGTCACACCATCCGATGGTCTGAACTCCTCGATGTCAGTAAAAGCTGTATCAACAAAGACCCAATTGTCCCGCCTAAGGATCTCGACTTTCGTCTAGGGTTAGCCGGTGGGAATCTGGGCCGGCTGGAAAGTATGAGGAGGAGAACCGTCGTAGGCACTGGTTTAACATTTTATCGATGCGCCTCAGAGTCATTTGAAGCCACTGATAAACGTGACAAGGTCTATGGTCTACTTGGCATCTGTAAATTCGAGGGAGTGGATCGCATCATTCCTGATTATTCAAAGACTCTCACCCAGGTTCTTGCACAAGCCACAATGGTCTCAATCATGGAACGAACACCGAAGCATTATCTCGACCATCTACGCAGACCACGTGGTCGACCTATAGAATTTTCTCAACCGACATGGATAGTAGAATCTGAGAGCCATGAATGTCATCATCATGCGGGTTCAGAATGTTATCTAAGCGTAACCGAAAGAGACCGCCTGAAACACTTGGTGAGCCTGTCTAAAGATGGAACAACTCTTTTAACGGTCGGTAGGCACATCGATACAATTCGCGCAGTCATGCCAGGACCAAGAGCCTATCCAAAATCGGGTGTACATCCTCCAACTGCCGTAGTAGGGCCTAGATTGTACAGGTTTTACCATAAAGTGTTGAGACCAGCTGGCATTACAGTAGAGCAATTTCGCGAGGTTTTCTACATGTATTTTCCCAAGAGGACTCGCTCAGCATATTATATTAGAAAGGAGGCTAGTGTGGCAAACTTTATTGCTCACTTATTAAAAGACGAAGTCTCGTTCTCAAAAGACTACACACTTCGAGATGAACTCGACGAGATCGGTTTATACGTTGGGCAGCTACTATTGACGGAACAAAGGCATCTTACAGTGCCATTTCAAGATACAAATGTTGATGCAGAAGTGGGCGATGTCCTAGTCAATTTGTTTGGATACAACATACCCTTCATTCTCAGACCGCTCAAAGGGGATTCGACCTATCAAATGATTGGCATTGCTCAACTTACTCACATGGATCGGCTTGACTGGAGCTGGATAAAGTTCGAGGGCAAATTTGGTGAAAGGTGGGCAATTGTTTAGCGTATCTTTTTTGAGTCGAAATTTCATAGCCTAGAGACAGAAATAAGGCAGGATGGAGTTATAAGAGTCTTTGCCTTTCAAAAAGCATCGTCTAAAGACACCTATCTAAGCATTCCACTGTCTACTCTTACGGCCTCCGCATTAATTTAGCTAGATTCGTTACCAAGCAACCATAATTTCAGCTTTACTACTTCTTCTGCCTGTCCAAGGTGTCAGAACGCAGCCCTGCATCACTACGCCACGCAGCCAAAAAGGTATTCATGGTCAGTAGTTCACTAATCATGGTGCAGGATAGTATATATTGTCATCTAGCGCGCCCGCCTAACACAAGGCGACTAGGAGGAACATTCTCAGAGTTCGCTTAAGTGCTTGCCTCTGCTTGTTGGAACTGTTCTTCGAAAGTTACTAGATACACCCAATGTCACAAATTACGGCTTACAATGATCTGTATTGACTAGAGACGATTCGATATCGAGCCACGATAGCGAAGGGCAAGCCTATATGGTCCTAGCTAACTCAGTGTAGGTCGGTATATGCCAGCCCCGCCGCCTGACACTGCTCCTCTCTGCCTATTCACCTCATCACTTACCGCAATAAGCATCGCAGTATAGATAAATCCTCTTTTAGTTGTATTAGCGTGCACAAGTTTTATTAACTAATATCGCGGTAGATACAGACAAAACACATTGACTTAGGGTGCAACTAACATGGTTTACAAGCGAGTCGCCCGTACAAGCGAGCCGCCTACCCTACTAA